>JAFIDM010052514.1:0-22147 GCA_023159025.1 Thereuonema tuberculata | reverse complement strand
ATTTAATTATTTTTTTCTTCAATATTAATCATTTCAATGAATTAAAAACAAAATTCATCAAAAAATAAAATAGTTATCCTTTTCTGGGAGAATATCGGCTTTTTTTATCTTTTTTACGATTAAAAACAAATAAACTTTTGTATTTTTTAATAATACTAAAAAAAATCATTAAATTACATGTGACAAATTAGATTTTCAACTGTTGATTCATTTTTTTTGGTTAATGCCAAGGATATTATTCCATTGTTAGAAAAATATGAGTTTATTAGTTTTTTAATCAAAAAATATCCTTTTTTTTTCGTTTTTTTAAAATTTCATACTTTTTTTTTCAATTATACTCTCAGTTATATCTATTCGATTTTTTAATCGAAAAATATTCTATTTTTTTGTTTTAATTTCATTCATTATTCTTAATTTTATATATCTTTTACTTGGGAATAAAAAAGGGGTATCTCTCTTTGTCTAGACAGTGGAATGGAGTTTATTAGGTCATGGTTAGGGAGAAAATGCAGGTGTGTTTTTTGAGAATGCTCCATAATGAATAATTTAATAAAATATAATGAAATTGTGCTTTTCTTTTTGTGTAAAAATTCGATAGAAAATATGAAAAAGGTTGGCAATGATTATTTTCTCTTCACCATACGAGAATAACTATGTCATTGCCCGCCTTTCTAAAAGCGTTATTTAAATGGGAAGGTTTTATAACAAGACATTACTTAGTGATACATTTTTGTGACCTCTTTTAATGTAAACACCTTTTTTTAATTCGTTTTCAAAAGTCTCTTTGATTATTCTTTGAAAAATGACTCTATAAGACAATTTATCATTTAATCTTTTTCAGTAGAATAGGTAAATTATGAATGAATTGTGATATTATATTTTTTTCATTTACGAATTTATCATACAGAGCTATGCATTTTTTTTTAAAAAAAAAAGAATTCAATGACTAGCATTTTTTTTTGTTATTCGTTTTTTCCAAAAAATAAATATAAAATATTTTTTTAATATTTATTAAATGCTTTGTCTGTAGATGCTGAAACGGCACCAAGCAAAAAGATGCATTGTGGAAGAGTGTTAACCTACTTTTTTGAATTCGAAAAAATAATTTCTGATTGGATGATGGGCTGGACTTTTGGGAGTGGTTTTTAATTTTGAAAAGCTCTCATTGGCTGAAAGTTATCAAGCCGCTGACGCATATTTTTTTCTCTTTTGATTGGAAAACGACCTTTCAGAGTGGCAGTCAGAAATTAATAAACATGAATTTGGAAATTATATATAAAAACCAGCTTTTCCGAGTAATTTTACTGTTTCTCAGTAGTCGTAAATTGCTCCCTGCAGTCGAGATATTATACTAGTTTGAGATTGTTGCAACTAGCTATCTTCCTCGAGATAAAACAATGGCCAGCGCAAGCTTTTATGAACCAGTCGACTTACAGCAGAAATTTGAACTTGCGATGCGTGATGTCGCTCCTGCCCAGGTAATATAAATTTATTATTTCCTTTTTTATTACTGTGTGTTTTTTTTTCTATTTTTCGAATTGCCGATTTTTCAAAAAAAGATGACTTATTATAAAAAAAAGTAATATTCTTTTATTTTTCTTTATTACCCTCCCAAAACCTTCTCATCTCTTGTTTTTTATTTTCTTTTCTTTCTTTTTTTCTTCTAAAAATTCTCAATGGCTTTCCTTTTTCATTAGATACCTTCAGACTTTTTGAGCATTGGAGATGGAATCTACCTTCGGGTTGTAGGGTATTTTGCTAGTGAATTTAAGAAAATTTTTCTATACTGGGTCTTCTTTGGTACCGACTTCGACGGGACTTTCGCTTTCGGAGAAAGATATGCAGATATTGGTGTTTTCTGCTGTCGACATAAACCACTATGCAGCAACAGTTGAAATCATGTACAATGATGGTCATATCGAGCCAAAAAAAGTACTGAATCTCACAAATGAAAGATTGTTGACCATAACTTATGATCCCATAATAAAGCAGGCTCTTTTAAATTTTAGCAGGGATGGTAAATAAATTACCATTAATAGCAACCAATGGCATACCTTTTCACAACTCCTCACCAATGATCTACCCCGCCTAATTCAATCTGTAAAGGAGACTATGAGATGTCCACAATATCCACACCTCCTAATGCAATCAGTAATCATTCTGCTCCTCTTCTTCAATCTGCTCTCATAACTAACCCTACAGGATCCCAAAATCCTACATTCCCTATCACTTCAACTCCCATCCTTCAGCCAACAGCTCCTGCAGCCGGACCTAGTGCCGCTGGACCCGTGAAGCGCACCCGTCGCGCCCCAGTTCTGAAGATGCCCACGGCCAAATAAGCATCAGTGGCGCCCACTGATCCGAGAACAGCTTCTACTCCAGCAACGGACACCACCAATGTCGAGTTTGATTTTTCCCAAGCCTAGGATCCTAGCATCGATCCTACTATGTTCACCGATGCTCAAGATCTCGACAAGCATTTGAACGGATCATAAAGGGCGTGAAAATAACCGAGTAAGTCACATCTTCTTTTTTTTCAGTTATTGTTTTTTTTCTTTTCCTCAGGGTACATTCCTTTTTTTTTGAAAAAAAATGACCTCATCAACGAATGAATCAGTCAATCAGATTAACTCCTTAGTAAAGTATTTAAAAAAGTGAATCAGATAGAGGTACATTGATACATCATGTCGGGTAGCTCAGATAGCGAGATAAAAGCCATTGCAAATCGATGGCATCTAGATCCAAGCGAAATTATACCTAGAGTATCAACAGCCAACCCTAATTCGGATAATGAGTCGGCACCAACCATCCAATCAATTGCCGATAGGTGGAATATTGATCCAAAACAAATTTCATCCGAACCATTAAACACAAATAAAACTTTTGAAGATATTGCAAGTAGATGGGGGATCGATATTAATACACTTCTAACCGACTCTGAGGACGAATCTCTGAGGACGAGTTCGGAAGAAGAAGATACACTTGAACCACTGCCGGCAAATGAAATGAGCGAATTTGATAATTGGCTGTTAGGTTTCATTAACGTAAAACGCGTTATTGCTCATCACCACATTAGGCGCTATAGAACGTTAGGGACTCAGTATGAAATTGAATTATCGTGTCCTACATTAGAGGAAATAAGAGCAAAGAATGCGGAAGGTCGAAAATTAAATTTAATGTTTATTGTCGAGCGCCTCTTTGAATTATTATTACAACAACTCAATTCAGAGTGTCTTCCTAACAATAGGATTGGCATTCAAATAAACATTGATCAGTTTGAGTCAGCTGCTTATTTAACTTTCACTGCAAAGAAGATTTTAAAGCAGAGTCTGTCCTTGAAATAATAGAAATGTTAGCACAATCAAGAAAAAGAATTAATTGGGCTAGTACTTTATCTGTACAGGTAACCTGTGTTTCGCCACCGGAGGGTGGAAGATTAAAAGGGCCGAGCAATCTTCGTATTGAGGAATGGGTAAAAAACAAGAAGTGCATCATCCAAATTCAAAATCGGTCCGATAAATTATGCCTCGCTCGCTCTCTGGTCGTTGCCATGGCTCAAATTAATAACTCTCCCGACATTCGGAAAATTAGAAGAAGTAATTCTTTTCAACTGAAGGAGGCTGTTGAGCTTCACCGCAAGGCACATGTCCCCTGAGGTTCCTGTGGGATACCGGAAATACAAAAATTTCAAATGTTTTTAAATCTGGCCTACCAAATTATCATTATTTCTCATGAGATGGGGAACCAGGCTCTTTTCGTGGGTTCTCCGGCTGAGAAAAAGCTAATTCTTTTTCATTACAACGAACATTTCGTCATTGTAACAAGTCTGACCGCTTTTTAAAACTGCACTTATTTTTGCATGACTTGTTTCAAGAAATACAGTGCTAAAGATAGACATACCTGTTCCAAAATCTGTTTTGCATGTAAAAAATCGGAAGGTTATTGCTCTGACTTGAATTATGTTCGCTGTGAGATCTCTAATCGATTTTTCAAATCTGCCAAGTGTTTGAAAAATCACAAAAATATTTACAGTACGAAAGGTATTCTTATTTGCGACCAATTTCACCGATGTCGCACGTATGGAATTACTGTTGACAGCAGTACGGGGACCGCCCATTTTTGTGGACGCTACCGATGTCCCAACTATAAGAATATTGTCCCTCTCGATCATTTATGTTATATTCAGCCAGTGTCTCTTCCCAATAACGAGAAGGATGAGAATCAATTCCTGTATTTTACGATTTTGAATGTAGCATAGAAAAAGATCTCGGCAATGGTCATATAGAGCATGTACCTAATTTATGCATAGTCAAATTCTGTTGCACGAAATGTGTCGACACCCAATCAGGTGATTGTGAAAACTGCACCGCTCCAAAGCTGAAGATTTTCAAAGGAGAAACAGCCTGTAGAGATTTTTGCGAATGGCTTTTTGAAACTTTTGAAAATGAAAAGGTCTCTGCCATTACTCATAATGCTAGTGGCTATGATTCTTATTTCATAATTCAATACATGTTGATATGTAATTAAAAACCGAAAATAGTTATTTATAATGGAAACAAGCTGCTCTTTGTTCAATGGAAAAATATTCGAATTCTCGACTTGTTCGCCTTTATCCCAATGGCTTTAAAAAAATTACCCAAAGCATTTGGTTTGGATACCAGTCGACTATTAAAAGGGTATTTCCCCTATCTATTCAATAGGGCTGGAAATTGGAATTATCAAGGATCCTATCCCTCATTGGAATATTATGATGTCGGCAGCATGTTGCCTCAGGAGCATGATGCGCTTATCGAATGGTACAATGAGCAGATACAAAAAGATGAAATATTTGATTTTCAAAAAGAAATACTTGACTATTGCATTATGGATGTGGAGATTCTGAGTGCAGTGGCTTTGAAATTTCGCGAAGTTTTTACTTCAATTATAGGTAGCTGTCCGTTTCAAAAGAGGATTACAATAGCTAGTGTTTGCAATCGTGTTTTTCAGGCAAAATTTTTAAAACCAGAATTAATTACGCTCATCCCTCATAACGGGTTTTACAAAAATGCCAAATGCTATAGTAAGATAAGCATTGAATGGCTAGAATTTGAATCACACCAACGCAATGAATACATTCAACATGCTTTAAATCAAGGGGAAAAATTCATCCCTGAATGTCGTCTTTACGTCGATGGTTTTTCGGAAAAGTCCAGAACTGTTTTTCAATTTCAGGGATGCTGGGTGCATGGTTGTGAAAAATATTACAGAAATACACTCATGGTTCATCCTCATCTGAGTATGACGATTCAGGAAATATTTGATTTAACACTTGAAAATGTTCAGAGACTGCAAGCCTGTGGCTACACAGTGGTAGAAATGTGGGAATGCGATTTTCGCGCTAGATTAAAGGCAAATGCTGAATTGAGCGAGTTTGTAAAGGAATTATCCATCATGCCTCCTCTCATACCAGATCAGAGTTATTTTGGCGGAAGGGTCGAGGGTTTCAAACTCTTCCACGAGATAGAGCCCGACGAGGAAATTATTTATATAGATTTCATTTCATTGTATCCACTGGTTTTGAAAAAGGATATTTATCCTTTAGGCTACCCTGAAATTTTAACAGAATTTGATTCAACTGATATTTCCAATTTTTGTGGAATAGTGCAATGCAGTATTCTCCCACCCAGAGGACTTTTTATACCAGTATTACCCCACAGTTACAACAAAAAACTGTACTTTCCACTGTGTAAAAAATGTGTCGAGTTGAAATCATCTGCAAACACAATGTGCAAACACAATGATCAGGAACGGATCTTAACTGGTGCCTGGGTCACTTTTGAACTCCAACTTGCTTTGGAGAAAGGTTACATGATCAAAAAAATTTTTCAATTTTGGAATTTTTCAAAAACAATTCAGCTCGACCCTGAAACGGGACAGGGTGGTTTATTTACAGAATATGTAAATACATTTCTTAAAATCAAGCAGGAAAGCGATGGCTACCCCTCACATTGCCAGACAGAGGATCAAAAGAAAGCGTACATCAGTGATTACGCCCGCAATGAGGGGATAACTCTGGATCCTGACAAAATTCAGAAAAATCATCCATTAAGAACCATTGTAAAGATTTGTTTGAATTCGATTTATGGCAAATTTGCACAGCGAGTTACAAAAAGTAAAACAGATTATACAGAGAAACCAGAAACGTATTTTGGCTATCTTTTCAGTGACACAAAAATTGTTAAAAACGTTACTTTTTTTCACTATCGTATTGCACAATTGGAATGGGTTGAAAATACTGAACAAATTGAAGATCTTTTGCTAGGAAGTCATACAAACGTTGTTATTAGTGCGTTTATTACGGCTCAAGCGAGAATTAGACTCTATCGTGAAATGGAAAAATTCGGCACATCAGTTCTTTATTGTGATACCGATAACATTTTTGCTGTTGTCGAGAAACAATCATCTGTTTTATCCAATGTACCAATTGGAAATTTTCTTGGAATCTTACGAATGAAATCCATAAAGACCACGGAGAGGAATTTATGATGGATATGTTTTGCACGGCAGGAGCAAAAAATTACGGCTATCGTGTTTCCTCAAAGAATTCCGACCAACCATCACAAATTGTGTTAAAAGTTCGTGGTTTCTCTTTAAATTATGAAACTCGTGAAAAAATAAATTTGGATTTGCTCAAGTTCATGGTTGATGAATTGATTCAGAATAATGATAATAATAATAATAATGACAATGCAGAGCCACAAGTTCCTATCTTTACACGAGGAAAAATTCGAAGAACGAAAAATTGTTTCCCAGGATGAGATCAAAATGTACCAAGCTGTCTTTGATAAGCGAGTAATTGTTCCTGGACA
Organism: Thereuonema tuberculata; assembly: GCA_023159025.1. NCBI lineage: Eukaryota > Metazoa > Arthropoda > Chilopoda > Scutigeromorpha > Scutigeridae > Thereuonema > Thereuonema tuberculata. Next base: position 15,299 of record JAFIDM010052514.1, on the reverse strand, counting down.
ATATCAAACCCTCCCCTGTGGTTATTGAGTGTAGAGACCTGGAAAAGACGACAAGTCATTCTGTTCAAAAAAAAAAGAATGCTATATACATCCCAGTCTCTAAAACTGGAATCGGTAAGATTGAACACTTTTCCCAACTGGCCTATATCTTATATTTCGGCAAGAGATTTAGCAAAGGCAGGCTTTGTTTATATTCAATGTAATGATAGAGTGTAGTGTGTGTGTTTTGTAAGGGTATTTTAGGCAGTTGGGAAAGCAATGATTCCCCGATGTCTGAACATTGTAAATATTTCCCTGGCTGTCTGTTTGTCCAGGGTCTAGATGTTGGTAATATTCCAAACAGTTGAAGAGGAAAAAAAAAAGATCCTCAACTTTTTTTTTTGCATGTCCCGTCATGTCTTTCTTCATGTTTTGCATGTCACCACATGTATTTCCTGTTGCTTTGCATGTCATAACATGCATTTTCGCCAAAACAATATCGACACTTGCACAGGTTAGGCATTTTTCCATTTCTCGACGTATTATTTTTTTTAATCTTTGTTTTTTTATCAAAACAAAAAAAATACATTTACAATGTCTGAATATGAATTTATTCATAGTAGGGAATGCAAATTTAAACACCCTTTTAATTGTATCTTGAGCGGAGCTAGTGGGACGGGTAAGACCGAGTTTTCAAAAAAGTTTCTAAAGTATAAAGAGGATATGATTGATCAACCTCCAACGGAAATTTATTGGCATTACGGTGTTCATCAGCCGTGGTTCAGTGAATTTACTGGGATGGTTAAATTTCAAGAAGGTGTACTGACGTGAAAAAGTTTGATTCCGTCACTCCAAAATTAGTGATTATTGATGATTTGATGGGTGTAGACAATAATGCCCTTGAACCTTTATTTACTAAATACAGCCATCACAAAAATTGTAGCGTAATTTATATGGTTCAAAACTTATTTCATAAAGTTGGTGCCCACTGCACAATCAGCTTAAACACTCATTATTTTGTCCTCTTCAAAAACTTAAGGGATTTATCTCAGATAACGTTCTTTGCCAGACAATTATTTCCGAAAAATGAAAAATTTCTTGTGAGGCCTATCGAGATGCAACTCAGGAGCCTTATTCCTATTTGTTATTGGATTTGAAACCCAACACCATGGAGGGAGTGCGTTTCCGCACTGGAATATTTTCCGACGAATCATTGGGTATTTATCGACCAATAAGAAAATAGCATTTGAAATCGTTTAGTGAAAAAAATGAAACCATTCAGGACGAGAGAAAAATCTTTTGATGGGATATGGAAATGGACAGTCAGAGAGATGGCACCTTCGAAACGGGCTCCTCATAGGCTGATGAAATACAATCGCATTTTACAGGTAATTCCTCAATTTTCACCTCGCCAAATTAGAGCAGTTATTAAAGAAGGTAATCCCGATTTTATTCGTTGTTTATCTGAATGTGTGGGTAATGTTCTGAGTGGAACGTTCCTGTGACTCACTATCAAAAGCGAAAACTATCTTGTCACAAGAAAACACTTCGCTTGATTGGCACATCAAAGCTACCTATTCACAAAAAAAAGTTAATTCTTGTACAGAGAGGCTCAGGACTTTTGCCCTTCATCATTCCTGCTCTGACAGGACTATTCAGTGGTATGCTCGGTAGCAATCGATGAAGGAATGGAACACGGTAAAAAATTTGTTGTTTTACCAGAAGAACTCGCCTCACAAATGCTGCGAGGGTCCACACAAAAATATGATTCGTCTCAAAATATTATACAGAAACTATCCTCTTTGGAAAAAGAACTTGATCATCTTTTAAACGATAGCACCTTACCGAATGATTTAAAAATTAAATTAGTTAATAATATACAACAACATTTACAAACATTTTATAATCAGAACAAGAGCAGACTGCACGATCCTGTTTTACAGTCAATGACCGAAAATGTTGCGTCAGAAAGTGCCGACGTGAAAACCGATGTGTCACAGGAAAAAAAAAGAAATTCAAACTCCGTCGGGTGTTAGTTGGGAAGATGCGGTTTTGACTCGCATGCCCATATCTTATCAACCTTTTGCAAAAAAATTGTTGGAACGTTTTAAAGTATTACCCGATGTGGGATGGGATTCTAAAACGGGAGCATTGATGATTCGAGGTGAAAACATTTCTCAAAGTAGCATTTTTGATTTAATGAATCATTTGGTGAAGCAGAGCAAAAGAACCCCAACTGGCTGGATTTAATTCCGTAATCTTTTAACTTCTTTCCCGCTATCAAAAGAATACGTACCAAACAGTAAACAGTGGAAAATTATTTCAAAATTACAAGTTCCCACAGCCAAAAAGAAAAACGGAAATACAAAAATACGAGTGCAGTCTGGGCAAGGAAAATAGCAGTCTTATCCGCAGCTGTGGAAAAATTATTGAGATCGATTTATTTCGATCCAAAACATCCGGCATCCTTTGACAGAGTACAAAAATTATACATGGCCGCCAAACAGCGAAATAAATTCGTTACTCTTATTCAAGTCAAACAATGGTTGAAAAGACATGATACTATACTCTTTTTAAACCGGCTAGGAAAAATTTCCCACGTGGGAAAACAAAAGTGTCCGTTATGAACGAACAGTGGCAGGCAGATCTTATTGATATGCAAAAAAAGGCCAAATTTAATTGATAGCTTTCGAATTTTACTCGTTGTCATAGACATCCTGTCGAAACGTGCTTTTGTAGTGCCGTTGAAAAACAAAATAGGAGTCAGTATAACCAAAGGCTTTGAGCATCTTTTTAAGACGGAGGACGTAGACCAGCCTGATCGTTTACAAACCGATAAAGGTCGTGAATTTGTCAACAAAACTTTTCAGACATTTCTAAAAGAACACAATGTTCACTTTTTTACATCACAAGATCCAGTTGTTAAAGCTTCGGTTGCCGAAAGATTTGTGAGAACGTTTCGGTCAAAACTTTTCAAATATTTTCATTTTACTGGCTCTTTCGCTATGTTGATGCTTTAAAAGATTTGGTGGATGCCTATAATAACAGTTTTCATTCGAGTATTGGTATGGCCCCAAACGACGTGACCAGCTCGAACCAGCATCTTGTATGGCAGCGCCTCTATGGAAAAACTCCGAATACGTCACGACAACGCTCGCCAAAGGTGTCATTTAAGACAGGTCAACAGGTACGTATTAGTTCGGCAAGAAGATCATTCCAAAAGGCGTTCGAAGGTTTGTGGACTCCTGAAATTTTTACAATTTGAGAGATTGTATCAAAGAGAAGTCCGCAAGTGTATCGTTTGAAAGACGGCTCGGGTGAGCCAATACGTGGAACTTTTTACCCCTGGGAATTACAATCTATTGAAAAAAGCGAAGATAGTTTCTATCCCATTGAGAAAATTCTTAAGGAAAAAGGACAAGGAAATAAGAAAGAATATTTAGTTCGTTGGCAAGGATACAGTCCTGCTTTCGATAGCTGGGTTAAAATTGGGGATTTACAACATATTTCCAGTATCTAAACAACAACAAAAATGAATGAATTTTATCTGACGCTCCCGAACAATTCGAGCATGTCCTTTTTTTCCGAAAAATACAAATTCCACTTTCACAACCAAACAACCAAAAAGATTTGAATTGAAAGAACCCTACGAATGTGCCCTGGCCGAAGTTAGTTATCAGCACAGTTGGTATAATATAAGCGGTAATGATGGTGTGCTTCGAGTTAAAAGTTATCCTTCTTTCCGCGTTACCATTCCATTAAAACCACAGTTTAAAAGTGCAGACAAATTCATTCGTAAAATTACAGCCAGTATTCAAGAACATCCCATAGAAAAACTTTCCAACGAGGTAATGTTTTTGCTAGTTTTCAATCGTGTTATCGTTTCCCTGCCGCACGGAGCAGAAATTCGAATGTCTCTGCCTCTAGCTCAGTTGTTAGGTTTTAATCAGCCTGATCTTTTACGAGTGTCGGATGAGGAAAATTCAAAGCAAACGTTGGTTGTATTTAAAGAAAGTACAACGGCCAAAGACACACCTACCTTTACAGATATAGATCTTTCGAAAGCCCCCTTCTTTTTCGACTTTGAATTAAAAGGAGCAAGTTCTTCGGTAATTAATGAATTCAAAATTCCTCAGGGATATTATTCGAATGCAGCACAACTAACTCAGTTAATGTCAGCTCGTATTAAGGATCGTTTTCGTTACGAGGAGGAGAGAAGGCCGGTTCAATTCACCTACAATAATATCACTCATAGAATCACTCTTGAAATAACAAACCATTTTAAAGTAATTTTAACTCGCGAACTATCTGAACTTTTAGGTTTTTTCGGTCAGACAGAATTCCTTCACATCATAGAGGCTAGCTCGGTCATTGACTTGAACGGGGGTTTTTATAGCATTTTTATATATTCAGATCTGATTGATAATTCAATCGTTGGCGATGTAATGGCTCCCCTTTTACGTATAGTGCAAATTCGTGGCAAAGATGGTGACTTGATAACAGTGTCCTATACCAATTTGTTCTATAGACCCCTATTGCGTCATTCATTCGATACAATTACAATATATTTGAGAAATGACATTGGCCTTCCTGTGGCTTTCCAGAGGGGAAGAACCTCATTAACCTTGCATTTTCGTAAAATACGACAGTAAGAGGTAAAGCCAACAAAACATTTTGATTGGTGAAAAAAAAAAAACAACTCTGACCTTACCCACACCTCCACACATTCCCCTTACCCTAGTGCAGTTAATAAAAGAAAAGAAAGTGTGACTCATTTGTGTTCCGGAAAGAGATACATTCGATACGATACAACCCCCGCTCCTGTATTTGCTACTATACAAATCAAATTGGTGGATCGGAATACACTAACAGTGTGCCGTTCTACAGTGGTGTTCATTATCAAAAAGGCAGCGGAATCGGCAGTGTGTTTAAATCATTATTTCGTTGGGCAAAACCGGTGTTAAAAAAGTTCGCCTACTCGGCAGGTCGTTACGCCTTAAGAGCAGTAATCGCATTTTGGATGACGTTGAACAGGGTGAAACGTTTCAAAACGCCACCAAAAAACAGCTTCAGCAGACATTGAAAGACGTAACTTCCGGCCAGACAGGAAGCGGACCTGCACTTGGCAGGTTGTACGGCAGACGCAAGTGGCTCAGTACATTCACCGACCAATCCGGTGACAGGTCATTGTCAAGGACGGCTGTTGGTGTTGGGAGAAAAAGAAGGAAAACAACGGTAAAAGTGCGTCGTCAGCGTTCTCGTACCAGTACCACCACAGCCAAAAGAAAGCAGAAAAAGAAGACCACCTCCAAAAAAATAAAAAATAAAAATTTAAAAAAATAATCTCCAAAGGACATTTTTGATTCCTGAAAAAGAGAAATGTCTAGTGAGGTACAATTAATCCATTGCAAGTCCGAGGAGAGTTTTAAAAACGAATTAGATCTTTTCACTCTTCCTCCAACACAAGTTGTTATTCAGAATGGAGCGGACGTTGAATATCACCCGATTGCCTCCATCACCAAAACGGGACCCATTGAATTCGTGATCGCCGGTGCTGGTGAGGAATATTTGGACTTATCAAAAACTCTCCTCAGTGTGCGTCTGAAAATAGTGAAAGGTGGTGATTTGACACCCATAGCGGAGGCGGACAGGGTGAGCACAGTTAATCTAATTCTTCATTCACTATTCACTCAAGTCGATGTCTACTTGGGTGATAAACTTGTTTCTTCCTCGGACAATTGCTATCCCTATCGTGCCTACATCGAATCCTTTTTAAATTATGGCCTTGACAGTAAAAAGACTCTGTTATCTGTTGCCGGTTGGTACGAAGACAGGGCGGGTCAATTCAACGACCTCGATCCGCTAGCAGCCAATGCCAATCCAGGACTCAAAGAATGTCACTCACTCGTGAGTGGTGGAAACACCGTCGAACTGCAGGGCAGTCTTCACGGCGATATCTTCAGACAGAACAAACTGATTCTTAACAAGGTGAACGTTCGAGTCCGTCTGATTCGAAGTAAGAATCAGTTTGTGCTCCTATCGCCAGATGAAAAAGCCGATTACAAAGTGGTCATCGAAAGTGCTTCCCTACATGTGCGAAAAGTGAACGTTATTCCAACAGTTCAAATTGCCCATACGAGAATTGTGAACTCTACACCTGCCAAGTACCCCATTACCCATGTCGAATGCAAAATCTTTTCCATCCCGGCTGGCAGTCTTCAGGGAAATCTTGACAACGCCTTCAACGGACAAATTCCCAAGAGAATTATCTTGGGTTTGGTGAAAAACAGTGCGTTCAACGGATCCTACAAGGAGAATCCGTTCATGTTTCATCACTTCAACGTGAATCATCTTGTGTTATCAGTGGACGGTCGAAATGTTCCCAGTCAATTGTTCCGACCCCATTATGATAAAAAACTCTATACTAGAAATTATCTCTCTCTGTTAACTACAACGGGACGGTATCTGGACGATGCAGGACTGGGAATAGACTATAAATCTTATCCTGAGGAATCGACCTTATACGGATTTGACCTATCGCCTGACCTGGCAGGTGGTAGTGAACATTTTCAATTGACCGAGCACGGTACAGTCCGTATAGATTACGCTTCAAAGCTTCACTGGAACACACGGTGAATTTGTTTGTGTATGCCGAGTTCCAAAAAATCATTGAAATAGACAATAGCAGAAACATCTTAATGGACTAAAAAAAAGAAAAGAAAATAAACACATTGCAAATCAGTTCCCTGTTAAGCTCGCATCCCGAGACGAGCAGCAAATTTGGGGGAGTATACGCTTGTGATAGACTTCCAGCAAAGGCTTTACACCAGGCGTAAGTTGTGAACTTGGACAATCATTCAAAGCCGGGTTCTCATTGGGTCGCCCTGTATTTCCATCCACGTACATTAGGTGTGTATTACTTTGATTCCTACAGTAATCCAATACGTAACCCCTTCATTAGACAATTTATTTGAAAAAATGCAAAACGACTTCGAGAAAGTCGTGTCGTTATTCAGGGACCTTATACCCAAACTTGCGGTGCCTACTGCATTTATTTCATATTACTTATGACTCGTGGTTTTTCTTATAACGAATTTCTCGACATGTTCACACCGAGAAAAGATATTAACGATTTTCTCCTATTCAATAGACTTAGAGAACATTTCGGTGAACAACTTCGTGAAATTCGAAGAAATCAACCAGTGATCTGTTCCACTACCCAATCGTGTAATGCCTTGCTGAGTCTATCACCACCTGATGATAAAGAAAAGAAACAGTGAAATAAAAGGAAAAGAAAAAAAGACAGTGTAAGAAAAAAGGAAATGATGTGATATTTTTTTGTACTTATTCTTTTTTTGGGGGGAAAAAAGGTTAATTATTTCTGGTGTTGGTTGTATAAATATATTCATGTAATATTCACATTGTCATGTATTACAATATGTTTTTTTTCTTGTAGAAAAGAAAAAAATGGATGAGTTATTTGCTCTCTAGTGCATTTTTTTTTTTAGATTTTAGATAAGTAGAAAGTAGTATAATTCAATTTTTTCTCTTTTTATACTATTTCTGTAATTTTTTTGTAAAAAAAAAAGAAAAAAATGATGAAAAGGTTTTTTTCTAATTGGTGAAGAGTTGTTTTTTTAACACTTACTGTAAGAAAATGTCCTTTTTTTTTGATAATTATGCATTAAATTTACATTCATTCATTCATGTTAAAAAAAAGTTCAATGGACCGTATCATGTAATTCATTCATTTATTTATTCATTCATGTAAAAAAAAAAGGTGCAATGAACCATACCATGTAACAGTAGTTGTAAAAAAAATAATAAAACAATTTGAAAGCAATTCTCTTTCTCCATGTCTCTGTTGTGATTTCTTTTTTGTACAAAAAAAAATAAAAATTAAACTTCCTTAAGAAAGAAAAAAAGATAAAATAAACCGTTCAACATACAAAAAAAAACTTAATAAAACCACTAAAAACACAACCCAAATACAAACCAACATCACAAAAAATTCAAACACTCATCTAACTTATATTCACATCCCCTCACCACAATGCACTCAACCATATCTCATCATCCATCCCTCCCACCCAATTTCAAAAAACCTTCCGAAAACCAATAAAAACAACAATAACACCAACAAAAGCAAAAGACAATCCAAAAACCACCAAACCACACCTCCCACCTCGACAAAACCAAAATTAACCCGTCCCTTCCAACCAAACAAAAAAGTGGCACAAAGTGACTTCACGACTATGGTGGGAACTGACTGCCATCACTACTGTAGATCTTTTTTTTTCTTTTCTTTTTTTTTTAATAAATGACAACTAGAGAGGCATAAGGGAAAGTAAAAGGATTCGCAGTCCAATCTGTCATCGGCAAGGGACTGGGACGGCTGGGTCGGTTTCGATATTTTTTATAATTTATAATTTTTTTATGAATTTTAACTTCCTGTTTCACTTATTCAGTGTTAATCGTTATACTCTTATGATATCTAGCTACCACAGGGTATTATAGTTTTTATCTATCGTTTATAATGTTCCTTTAGTAAGTATATTGGAGAGAAAAAAGGTTTCAGTAAAAATTTTCTAAAATTCAACTTCAAAATACGCAACCAAACTGTTCATGATCCGTCCGTCTGTAAATCAAAAGCTGAAACTTTAGTAGATAGTTTCGTGCCTATAAGGAAGGTCCCTTTCAATTTATGTAAAATTCAGATCAGTAGATAACGATCTAGGGGCCGAAAACCGTAACATAACTGAATGAATAACGGTTTGTTTGGTTTTTTTTAACAACTTTTTAAAGAATCTTAACATGATAGTATTCCAAAGTTGGCAGATCAAGTATATCTTATTTTCTATGTTGTAGAATATCTTCATAACTAGCAGCAAAGCCTGTCGGACGACAGACATAAAAAAATCGGAAAAATCATTTTATTATCAAATATCAAATATAAAGGAAATGTAATCTAAATACTGTGTTAACTTGTGAACTAAGCTTCTACGACAAAAATGGTTTTGAGTTTCAAAATCAGCGTAAACAACTGAGTAAGTATGCAAAATTTCATTAAAATGAATGCAGTGGTAACAAAATTATTTGGTTTTGAACGTATGTTTTGTTTGAATTTCAGTTGTCGAGGTCAGTTCCCAAGAATAAATTTCATGGAAAACAACATGGAATGACACAATGAACTAATATTTTCATCCAATTTGAGTAACCTTGATTCAATGGTATCTTTAAGAACCGTTGGATCTATCTTAATAGCTTAATTATATCGAGTTACAGACAGACGAACTTAGCCAATTTATATATATATATATATACGTGCTTCAATACGTTTTTCTTTTATCATATCACAGCAATCGTTTGTCTGGCAAAAGCGTGAACACCACCAATGTGTTCAGAAGACATGCATGAGAGCAGAAGATAAGTTTCATTCCATAACTAAACAGATAAAATTATTTAAAATATAAATTTGATGTTTTGCTTCTTCTGTGTTTAGAAGTTCTATAAGCATTGTTTAACGAAATATAATTAATACAATTATAGACTAATGAAAATAACGATAAATCAATATTCAATTAAAGTTAAGATTTATTTATTATTAATTATAATTATTCATAAGTTAATTAATTGTTGAAAGGATTTTTCGCCCCCCGACTCACGAAGAACTTCCGACGTCCCTGGCGACAGTTGGATGTATAGCAGCTTTATCCAACCCACACCTCTAGTGCCATCAGCATAATGCATCAGCAGTTGGAACGTTGTTAGATGGTAGAGCCAATCCTATGAGGAGGACTATCAAGTCCACATCCTCCCGAACTATTGCAACAGTTGAATGTACAGAAGCTTTATCCAACCCATACCTCTAGTTCCATCAGCATCATGCAACAGCAGTTGCAACAGTTGTTCAATCCCTGCTGCAGTCATTTTCTCAGTGAGGAAGTGAATCAGTCTTATTTTGTTCCTTTCATTGGCGAGCAACTACTCCAACTGTGGTGGTCGTGCTTTCAGTTTTTGTCAGCCCTCTTCACTTCTGCTCTGCTCGTTCTGTGCTGTTGACATCACTGTAACCATCAAAAACCACCGTTCGATGTTGACCGTAATGTTTCTGTACGTAGGCAATGTACTGATGGCAAATTGAAGAAATATTAGAGGACGGTTTCCAATTCATACGCTGGAGAAGGAAACCACCATCTATCACATTGGTGCTTTGGGTGAGATCGAGAGTTGCATTGTTCTCTACTGGCAAAACAACATAGGGGGATGACTTCTTCCCTTTTCGCATTCCACCCTCGAGGAACAGAGTCAGGGGAATGGAGTTAATTCATAGGTCAAAAGCTCTGCCACATCTTCATCGCTCTTTTTTTTGCTATGACAGTTCTTTGGAAAATTGTCAGAGGGTTAACAGTAACTGTCTCACCATTGATTTTTACAATGATGATAGTTTAGATTTTCGAAGATAAATAGGAATTCGACAATTGATGTGGATTTCATTTTTAGGAATTTACGTGCCATTTTTAACAATGAATTTTTTACAAATTGTCCATTTCCCTCCCCCCTCCATATCCCCTTAAGTATACATTCCAGCGAAAAAGTATATAGGACCTTTTTTGTAGAGAATTGTATGTAGATTAATTTAGTATAAGGACATTTTTTTGCTATAGGCCGCAGTTTTCGAGTTATTCACGAAAAACTGAAAAAAAGGGACCTTTAAAACCCCACCCACCCCTTAGCTCCACCCCCCACCCGTCAGTATTTTTAGTATGTTGTTCAGGACACCTTTCCGAAAAACTGTGCAAAAATTGGCTTTTACACGAATTATTTTCTCTATTCGGCCGTTTTTGGTCTTCGTTGCCTGGACTATCGTGAAACTCGGAAAACATACTCTTCTTATAAATGAAGAAATATATGTTCAACTATTTTCTCCTTCTTTCACTTGGATAGGTTAAAAGCCTGTACGAAACCAGTTTATCTCATCTGATCAGTATTCTTTCCATCTTTTTGAAGGTCTTCCTCTCTTTTTTCTACCATTCGGTTTACTCTGACTTGCTTGTTTTACTAATCTGTCTTCATCCATTCTATCTACGTGCCTATTCCATAATTTCTTCTACCCATGGCTTGTATACTGCTTCTGTTTCTGAGATCTTCACTTTTTAATCTATCAAATAATGTTCTTCCTTTTATCATTCTGATGTTTTCCACTGTTCTTATGAATTGTATAGTGTTGGTAGTATCAGTTGTAGTCTTTGCCCCATAAGTCATGGTTGGTCTTACAATTGCTTTATAGATTCATATTAATTATGTCTAATATCGATAATTTAACTCATTATCGATTAGACATAAATTGTTTGGCTTCATCGCACATAGTTGTGAGTTTGTAGTTGCGCAAACGTTGCAATCGTTCCTGAGCTCTATTATCTTGGACGAGTTGTAGAATTTATAATCGTCAGTAATGTTAGTCAGATATAAGCCATTGATAGATCTAACTCGAGATAAAGAGATATGCACGAACTGTTGGTCTTGTTGCAAAGTTGGCGATATGTCTTGGATCTAATGTATCCAAGACATACCCTCTTCTTGTTCTTGCTCATGTTCTTGCTCTTGTTCTTGTCTAGATTCAGAATTCGGGGGTGTAAAGGTTTGAAACGTAATACATTCATTACCTAGCGGAGTTGTGAAGACTGGCGATGTATATTGGTATTCCATTCTTGGTTTGAAAATTGATCGATGTCATCAATCTCCATCTGTTCTGGCTTTTCAGGCCCAATTTGTTCAGTTGAAGTGAAAGGTTGTGTCTTTAGAGTCGATCTCTTGTGAAACTCTTCCTGGCCGCAGACTTTTGACGCTTCCTACATTCCCGTGACCTTTCTGTTGATGACATAGACGGCCTTTTCGGATTCTTCTCGTTCTCCCCTAGCTGTTTCTTCAATTTTCATCGGTTCTGATAATAATTTTCCTTGGGTTTTCGCGGCAGAAAAAAAAAATTAGTTTAACTTTCTAACGCTACTGCACCGCTGTACCGAAAGGTTAAGGGATGGAGGGTGGAAATTATCTTGCTATAAATGAAACGCATACTTTATGCTATCTAATGATGTATTATTTATTACTCTACGATTATTGGTTTCAAAAATATAAGCGTTCAAAGTGTGACATGTTTTCGTTGCATCAGTGCTCCCTAGGTTAACCCCTATCCAGCGAGGGAGAAAGACGTAGTTCTACGTCAAAAAACTAAACAAAAATACAATAAAATAAAAGAAAATAAACGATATTACTTTCGGAGCATCATTATCTCAGTACAGTTTGTAACCAAAACACGGATTTACCTGCCTGCAGACTATGCAATCAATTAGAGCCCCTACCTATAAAACATCCTTAAATTTTATTTTGCAACGACGATTCCCTTTCGTCAGTTTGTCTCCTAAAGAAGTGAGATTCTTCAGATCAATAGTGTTTATGCGTATATGTATAAATCCTCCTACTACAACTGAACAACTGAATGGAACTGCTTGAATCTTGGCCAGGGACGTCGAAAGTTCTTCGTGAGTGGGGGGGCGAAAAATCCTTTCAACAATTAATTAAGTGTTAATAATTAAATTTATTAATTTATGAATAATTATAATTAATAATAAATCAATCTTAACTTTAATTGAATATTAATTTATCGTTATTATAATTAGCCTATAATTGTATTAATTATATTTCGTTAAACAATGCTTATAGAACATCTAAACACAGAAGAAGCAAAACATCAAATTTATATTTTAAATAATTTTATCTGTTTAGTTATGGAATGAAACTTATCTTCTGCTCTCTCATGCATGTCTTCTGAACACATTGGTGGTGTTCACGCTTTTGCCAGACAAACGATTGCTGTGATATGATAAAAGAAAAACGTATTGAAGCACCGACTTTTGACACCCCCACATCCTGTCAGGGAGTGGTCCTAGAGGTCTGATTTTTTCAGATGTGGTCACCTACTTTTTGATGCTGAACACAATGGCGAAAGTTTCATTCTAACCGTTTGGCCACTACAGAGTGTGACATCCAGCAAGCATAAAAGCAAGAACGGTCCCCTATGTTTTACAGCAAGCTGTAACCTAGGGGCCGCTAAAAATTAAACAAGATATAGTTATAGTGAATATCAACTTTCGAATATCCTCGAGATAAGATTGCAAAACCAATTGGTCAGAAATAAAAAGAAAAAAAGAAATTGCTCAGTGACAAAAAATAAAAAGAGAGGCTACCTTTGAGAAAATTCCGCACATCCATAAGAAAGAAACTCAAGCAGTTCAAAGAGCAATTGAAAAGAAGAAAAGTTTTAATAGAAGTGATTTCTTTATTTCTTTTTTCCATACGGAATCAGAATGCAACATATTTTGGTGGATTGTGGTCTCTAGATCCTTATTTATCATCAATATGTATTGAAATGTACACTTTTCTCATACGTCTCCCCCAAAACACTGTTGACACTTTCTGTCAAATAAATTGTTAATATGAATCGGAAATTTGTCTCTGTAATTAGCACCACACTAAAGTTCCGTTCGGCAGGGTCCAGCAAAAATGATTTCCACACCGGAGGTTAACTTCTTGTTTACTTATAAACTTTTATCCGTTTTCCCTCCTTTCTATTACGCTTGCATCGACGACGAATTACATACAGTCTTACGGTTGACTCTTACCGCAAAGTCGATTATCTTTCGCCGTCTCTAAATGCGGCTTAGACTCGGTGATCAAACTTTAATGTCCCGTACGGTTGATTACTTACATGGGAGAAGATCTCGCCGGTAGGATACGGACATCACTGCGACGGCCGGACGATGGTTTCCGCTCGCCCCGGTCCCCGTCATGTCATTCGGGCGTCGAAGAATTTCGTCGTAGTAGATATTATCACAAACGGTTAGTCCGGTATCCTTGGAATTCGTCGTCGATGCAAGCGTAATAGAAAGGAGGGAAAACGGATAAAAGTTTATAAGTAAACAAGAAGTTAACCTCCAATGTGGAAATCATTTTTGCTGGACCCTGCCGAACGGAACTTTAGTGTGGTGTTAATTACAGAGACAAATTTCCGATTCATATTAACAATTTATTTGTCAGAAAGTGTCAACAGTGTTTTGGGGGAGACGTATGAGAAAAGTGTATATTTCAAAGGCAACGGACATTTGTTGTGACTTTTAAGTGTTAAATCAATATGTATTGATACTATTTTAGTAGCCAAGCTGCCATGCGAGTTCCATTCACAGATTTCAGAAATCGGTAATCATAAACTCTTTTCTAGATTATTTTCCATTAATTAACAAAAGAGAATAACATTTATAGCTGGAATGTCAGATTTGAGTTATGGAGAAGTTTTATATTTATATTAGTCACTGGTTAACATTTAATTTTCAATCATCAGTAGTGATGAAAATGAATTATTCCGATGCGATGGTTTAAAAGCTTGAAGTCATTTGTTAACAACTTGTCATTTTGAAATCATTTTCAATGAATTCAAAATGATTAAAATGTATTATTTTGTCTTACGATCATTTGCATTTACAGTGACGTTAAAAATTACTCGAGAAAAACAAATTTCAAAATTCTCCCATCTACTGCATCTACTAGAAAAGATGCTAATACAGAATATTGGAAACTGCTGAATATCAACTTATATAATTTGCTAAGTTCGTCTGTGTATTCGTCTGTGTGTCAGTCTGTCTGTCCGTAACTCGATATAATTTTGTTACCACTGCACCGATTTTAATGAAATTTGGCATACTTACTCAGTTTTTTATGCTGATTTTGAAACTCAAAACCGTTTTTGCCGTAGAAGCTTCGTTCACAAGTTAGCGCATTATATTTAGATTATACGAAGGTGAGTTTTAAATGCCTTTAGTGTTATGAATCAAAAATAATAATTATTCTTTAGATAAATTAAACTTTAGATATGGTTCGTATTTCGTTTTTCTTTTTGTGTGGAAAACGATCCTTTAGATTAAACTCTCAGAACCTATATTACAGGTGTACAGGTAAGAAGTACACCTAAATAGGTCTGATAAACATTAAAAAAAAAAAAAATTGTCAAATCAAATCATCATAAATTAAGGTTTTACGTGTACTGTTCATAATTACTAACTCAATATCAAAGCCTGTACACCTGAATATGTTACTAACTTGTTTAAAACAAAAAATACAAACGACCAAGGTTTCAGTTACTTATGAACCGTAACTATTTTCAAGTGATTAATACAAAAGAAAAGTCGGTTTTTATAACGATTATACAAAATAATAAACCAATGAAACAGCAATGTGGTCCTTGCGTCCCTGTAGCGGGGTGCTGA
>JAFIDM010052513.1:966-16517 GCA_023159025.1 Thereuonema tuberculata | reverse complement strand
TATTTTCTGCATTCAGGAGCCTTATTGTTTAAATAATAATGTTATTCTATCTTTAGGAAACAGTTCTAATGTTGTCTTTGGTAATTGTAATTCTGAGAGAATTAGGTCTTGTATTATTATTAACAATGGAGATCTTAAACCACTGATTTTAAATCAGTTCTCCTCCAGGGATGTTGTAGCTATTGAGTTAAGTTGTGAAAGTTGTTAGTTAGTGATTATTATTATATATGCTCATAAATATGATGAGCTGTTTAATAGTTTACATAAATTAGAGGTTTTAATTACATCAAATTCTCATTTACTCATTGTCGGGGACTTCAACGCGCACAATGTTATTTGGGGCGATGTGATCAACGATGAAAGGGGATTGGAACTTGCGGAATGGCTCACCAGGAACAATCTTAAGCTATGGAAGGAAAGTGACAGCATTCCAACATTTTATTCTACCAATGGTAGAAGTTAGATTGATTTGTCACTTTCAAAAGGTTTAGATTTATCCAATTGGAAAGTTCTTGATGATGATTTAGGCAGCGATCACAGATTATGCTTTGAATTGGCCGTCTTTTCCATCTCGCCATGTCTTTCTTACTGCCTATATTCCACTAATTGACGCGCTTTCTGAAAATTTTTGGGAGATATTAAGAGCGATCTTATCAATTTTATTTTCACTCATTCTTGAGGAGAATGCCAATGTGTTTCAATCCCTCTGTAAGCTTGCATGTGATTTGCATATTCCTATAAGCAAATCCACTTTTCGCCTGTTATCGGCCCTCGGTGGTGGTCCCCAGAATTAAGAACTTTACGTGCTACGACTTTATGAAAGAGGCCTGCAAAGTGTAGGGATCCTCAGAGGAAACTAAAAGTTGGGCAGAAAAGGAGAGAGACAAGGACCGAGTATTGAAGCACTTTAAGGAGAACTAAATAGGCCTCGTGGAAGAAATATTGTGAAGAAGAATTGAATAGGAATATGTTGAGTGTTCCTTTTAAAATATTAAATAGTAAAGCTAAAAATACTTCATATTTACATACAGTAGAGGTTAATGATGATAATAATGATGAATTACAGACCACGAATTTCTTACTTCAAAATTATTTTCCAGAGGGTTCTTCTAATGAGAATGAAGATGATTTATGTGAATATGAAGAAAATAACGCTTTTTAATCGCTTGGTCCTAATGATAAATAGGCACCAGTAAAGAAGGAACAAAACTAGTTAATAATGGGTGCCCACAAGGTAGCAATCTGGGACCTACCTTGTGGTTATTAATTACGGAGGACTTGTTTATTCGTTTTGAAAATTGGAAAAAAGTTTTGAGGTTCAGTGCGATATTGATATTCAAGCCTTTGCTGATGACACCATCACTCTGGTCAAAGCTCCATCTCTGAAAGGGTTGAAACATCTTTGGGACTCATTCTGGCCTATTTTAGCCACTTGGGCAAGGGAAAATAATCATAACGAAACATCAGCCATCTTTTTTGGATCTAAGGGCTGCATTACTAAACCTAGATTTAAACTTGATGATAAGAATATTTGTTTCAAAAATACTTTCACATATTTAGGGGTTACTTTAAACAATAAACTCAATTGGCTAGATCATTTTAATGTTATCAAGAAATGTTATCTCTATTGCCCCTAAAAATGGAGGGATGACATCAAAGATAAGGAAACGTATTTTTGAGGTCCTTATCAAACTCAAAATTTTGTACGCGGCAGAAGTATAATACTGTTAAAACAGGTCAGCTCTAGACTCCATTGCTAGACCTTTTTTAATTGTTACTGCCAGAACGTACAGAATGGTCTCAACTGAAGCTTTATATGTTTTGTGCGTGACTGTTCCTTTGTGGATTCAGGCATGTAGTGTGTAACATCATTATGAAAGGACTTTATATGATTTTTATGAACAAAGGGTTTCACTCCATTTTGGATTCATCCGGCTGATCTTATTCCTTTTCAAATTGAACGTTGGGAAGAGAATAAACTTACTTTCGATTTTTGTAGTTTTACTGATGGATCCAGGATTGACGGTAAACTTGGCTTCTCTGTCCTCATTAGGGACGCACGTAATAATAATTTTAAATACAACTGCAAATGATTTATGCTGCAAAAAGAGAGAAATGCACTAAAGCCTTAAAAGCCAATGGTACAGATGTATCAGCATCAATCATTTGAACCCAATCTGGCATCTGTTGTGAGCTCCAATGTTGACTCTGTCTCATTGTAGGACAAAATAAAAATATTTATTCCTTAACATAGAGAAGAGGATGTAAGTGATTTAGAGCCATGTTCTCTCTACCAATACAATCAAGATCTCTCTGCCCTTGTTTCAGTATTAAGTATTGACAACAGTATGGAAGAGTAGAAAACATTAAATGACATGTCATACATTTCGTACAATAAGTAGAATCTGTCTTTCTTTGGGTTGCTCTCACTTGGTTCATAGAATTCACATTTCCATCCAATACATATTGAGGACTTAGGTATATGAGGATGTCATATTCCAATGGTTTGTTGAATTAATACACTAGGAAATAGGAGATGAAAAATTCCGGTCTCTATTATTTATTTCGAGATTTAACAATAAATATATGTATTAAGTTCTGGTGAAATCTAGGTGTTAACTAAGATATTTCCATAATAATTGCAGTGGCCAAGAATTCAAACAAACATCTTTTAATTAAACATATCGATTGTTCCTTGGATTACAATAAGAATTTTCTCTTCGAAAAGATGAATAGCACATCAACAGTTCATGGATAACTTGAAGCTTTTACAGTTCTCGACGGCGATATCTAGTTGCTAATTAATAGTCCTATTCACAGAGTCCTATACAAAGGTTCGACGTGACAAAGCCATCCTTCAGAAGAATCTATCTACACTTCCGTTCACGGTCGTTGCTCTGGAAAAAAAACTAATAAAGGAAAATAGGATTTATTCATTCCATCTTCAAAAAAAAAAACAACTTTAATATAACCTAATGTCTCTTTAAATCAGTTATATCACTTATGGTTTAAGAATAGCTAATTTGCGCATATAGTTCCTTGGAGATATCAGCTATGCTTAAGTTTTTCTAAATTCACTTTAATATCTTCTAGTTATTATTCACCGCATATGATAGAAAATATTTCTGCTTAAGTAATAACACACAATTCACACAATAAAGTCAGCAAATCTATTATTTATCACCATCTTCGATTATATTAATAAAATTAATCTACACTTGACTAGGTTTTTCACCCTATGTTTAAAATAATGATTTCTCACCCCCCATGGGTATTTACTACCAGATTAATTAGCACATTAATCACACACAAAAATTAAGGCTTAAGTTCTTGTTTCATTTCGGCTCGGAACGAAATTTGATCATACACTAACAGTAATCTGTCGCCATTTTCGAACGGAGGTTCTTTAGGCCTAAGCTAATACGATGTCTTCTTTATGTGAAGTTCCCGTCAAGAAATTTAAGAAATAACAAATGGTTTTTACTTACAGTCTCTTGTAAATATCCTCTCATTGAAATTATCCACTAGATAATGAAGTGATATACATTCAGTCCCATCGGCAAGATAGAAAATTTCAGTTCGATTCATGCTGACGATGGCTGGGAATTATTCTTCTCATATTTCTTAATTCTCAACTCTGAAGAAAAGATTTAAAATACAGTGGAACTTGGAAAATTCAAACGTCTTTAATTCGAAATCGTGGTTAATTCGAAGATTTCTCTTGGTCCCTTGAATTTCTTATTAAATCAATGTTAAAAAATCGTGGATAATTCGAAGTTTTTTATAAAAAATTTCGAACCATAACGACTTTTCGGCGTTTCATCGTTAAGAAATTCGACACGTGACAACTGAAATCCCCTGCCCCCCCACTGTTCGACACGTGACGCTTCAGACGCCATTCGAGCTTCCTGCTATCAGTGTCACCATGTCTTTCAGTAAACCACGCGTGTACAAGAATTTAACGTTCGCCGAAAAGGTCGCCGTCATTCGCGAGGTGGAAAAGGGTGTGAAGAAAAAATGCCAAATCGCCAACGAGTACGGGATAGCACCGAATTTCGTCGATACATTGAAGGACAAACCAACGTAAGTGAAGCTGTTTTCCGTTCACTAAAAATGCTTGATGATTTTGCAAATTTAAGCGACTGAATTCTACAAAACAATCAGACATTGCACAATTTTTTGAAAATCTTTAATTTTGTGTATTGAATGTAATATGTATTGTAGCTTACGTAATATAAATCTTATTTTGTTTACATAGATATAGTGTTTAAGTCTTTCATACCATGATCTTTCTGAATAAATATTTACTTATTGACAGAATAATCTTTTCAAGCATTCAGTGGACCTGAAATTAAAGTTAAAAGATGTAACTTGTTTAATTCGAATTCTTGGATAATTCGAAGTTTTGTAGTGGTCCCTTCAGCTTCGAATTATCCAAGTTGCACTGTATTTAAATCCTTTTTGACATCATTTCTGAATTTTATCATTCAGACCTAGCTTCAAAAATTGTATTATACATATTACTGAAAAAATGATCTCAACACAGAGAAAAATTATGCTTCCTTTTTATAAAGCTTCTAAGATCATTCTCCGTCTTTCGCACATAAAACAATTGGTCGAATCTACAAGCACGCATCTCACGTTTCATCTCTATTGTTGACCACACGCGCTGCCTAATTACCTGCTTGACTATTATTGCAATTAAGGCTTGCAATCATTCCTTGAATATTTCCTAGGAGAAAAAAAAAATGCAATTTGATTAATCAAGTAATATTTATAATTACGATTTGATCTGAAATAAAGTAAGCAATTTCCTGAATCAAATCCGTTTCAGGAGATGTTTTCATTTTCCAGAATCACAAGTCACATGTCAAATGAGTCACCAAATACATCAATTAAGTTACATCATCTCTTGTCTTTAATGTGTAAACAATGTTTCAAGATGACTATTCAAATTAAAGGCAAAACAAACACACAAACTAAGTGATTTCATGAGCTCCTCTTTCTAGGAAAGAAAGCTAATAAAAATTGAAAACAAAATAAATAATTAAGAGGGAATTAATGTACACTTATTGCCAAAACAAATAGTGCAGAAGGAATGACCCAGGAATAATGAAACTTAGTAGATGGCCATTACCATCCTTCCATTACTATCACTATGGCTGTTATGTAAATAACCATCCTACGATCACTGTGTGTTAGATTGGCTATACATGAGAGTGAGCGATCTAGAGTGACAGTTTCAACAGCTATGGAAGGATCTTCTGTAGGATAGCTTTAGACGTCTCTTGTGAGTCCATACCAAGCCGTATTTAGCTACACTTTGGGTGATATGATGCAGTACCAAAGGACCTGTAGTGTTTTGTCTGAATAAACACTTCATTTGCTCTGATATTGTAATCATTTCATTGCATCATTCTCATTGCCTGGGCCAAATATAATTGCACTTCGACTGCTGCTTATAACGGTGCTAATTTTTTTGGCAATGAGTGAATTTTACTTGCAATGCCTATTATTCTCAAAATAATCCTTCATAAGTAATGGGTAAAAATAATTAACAATTACAGATAGCAAAATATTATATCAAGTTTTATTTTAGATTATCATATTTTCCTTTTTGAATTCAGTGCAAATATAGAAATTTAATACAACATTTAAAAAAAAAAAAGAACATATGATTTTTACTTGTTTTGATTTATTTTCTTTTTATACATTTTTCAAAGAACATTTTAGAATGAAATGTTTTTCAAAACAAAAGATATAAAATTATTCATGATACAAAATATATTTAAAGCAAGAAACAAGTTCTTGAAAAACAAATAATGATTCAATATTTAGAATTCTAATGGCTATGATTTATATATTTCTGTATATATATCTTCAAAAATGCAAAGAAACCCAATATTTAAAAAAAAACTTCAACAACAGTAGATTACTAACTTAAGAACCAAACCATATATATATTCTCTTTGATTTGAATATACTCTATTTGTAGTATATTGTTTTAATGTTAATTTCATCAAATATATTTTCTATGCTGATTCAAAAGCTGAGGTTATTGTGGTCGATAGAAATTGGAGGAAATGAAAACAAAAACAAAAGATTTTTAACCGCAGGAGAAAAACATCTCAGAAATAACAAAAATGTAAAATAAAATAACAGTTTACAAAAATTCTATGAAAATTCTATCAAAAATTGCAAAATTCATAAAACTAATGAAATTACATTAATAATAATAAACAAAGCTTTGTGCCTAAATACCCAAGTTCATTTCAATTCATTTTTATGCAAACACGTTTCAAAACAAACCTAAAAATCTTATTGAAGTTTATTTTATCTGTCCGTTGGATAATATCTTTCAAAAACAGAGAAGGGATTTTCTTTGGCATCTCATAACTATTTTGTTTAAAAGAAATTTATTTCCATTTAACAAAAAAACAACTGAATCACAAATTACATGGTCAGGAATTATAAATATTAAGAAATCAAAGATACATGAAACAAGACAATACTTTCGGATAAAAACTAGGATATTACATTCAAATCACTTCTCACAAGTATGTGATCTAATGTGGACAGTTAATTCACATTTATTACCAAAGCTTTTTTCACATAAAATGCAGTTTAATTACTTATCTCCAATACATCTTCTAATGTGATGATTTAAATTACTTTTATGTGAAAAGCTTTTTTTACAGAATTTACATTCAAATGGTTTCTCTCCAGTATGTGATTTAATGTGGACAGTTAAGTTACATTTCTGTTTAAATCTTTTTTCACAGAAAGTGCAATTAAATGGTTTCTCACCAGTGTGTGATCTAATGTGGACAGTTAATTCACATTTCTGTTTAAAACTTTTTTCACAGAAAGTGCATTTTAATGGTTTCTCACCAGTGTGTGATCTAATGTGGACAGTTAATTCACATTTCTGTTTAAATCTTTTTTCACAGAAAGTGCAATTAAATGGTTTCTCACCAGTGTGTGATCTAATGTGGATAGTTAATTTATCTTTCTGGCTAAATCTTTTTTCACAGAAACTGCATTTTAATGGTTTCTCACCAGTGTGTGATCTAATGTGGACAGTTAATGTATCTTTCCGGCTAAATCTTTTTTCACAGAAAGTGCATTTAAATGGTTTTTCACCTGTGTGTGATCTAATGTGGACAGTTAATTCATATTTCCGGCTAAATCTTTTTTCACAGAAATTGCACTGAAATAGTTTCTCACCAGTGTGTGATCTAATGTGGACAGTTAATTCACTTTTTTTTATAAATCTTTTTTCACAAAAATTGCAAGTAAAAGCTTTATCCATGTTCATTGCTTTTATGGCAATGGCTAAATTGGCACAAAGTATTTCTTAGTAATTGAAGTTACTGTTTAACTCCACCTTTTATGTTCTTCCAGGTCAATAAACTGTCGATTTGCTTCTATACAAGTGATGGCATCCTAATTACAAACAAAAATGAAATCATTAAACAACAGAAATAAAAAGAAATTTTAATCAACAATAATATACCTATATTCTTAACGATAATTTCCTGTTTAATGTTAATCAAATCATTAGTTAGGCCATCTATTGTTAACATAATTATAATCGAAATTTCGTTAATGCCAGGCAGAAAATGTGAAACAAACAATTAACTAGTAAAAAGTTGATTGCTTATTTTAAAATGGTTTTGCACGATGTTTTATTAGAAAAAAAAAAAACTAACCCTATGGCTACGTGCGATCTTAAGAAAACAGTATCAAGGTTATTCAAAATAGAAGATGCACCAACACCCACGTAACAAAAACCGTTGGCCCAACGTTGGGATATCGATGGCGCTGTTGGGGATTGATTGTGGTTTTGCCAACCGAATGCCAACAATGGGCCAACATGGGCAAGCCACGGTTGGCCCAACATTATTTTTTGGAAATTAAAAGTGACAAATTATGTATCATATTTTTGCATTATTGACAAATTAAAATACATATGTAATTTTAATATTAAAGTAATGACTTTATTGCAAGGAATTTAAATGTTAGAAGTGCACTGGGGCAACACCTTCTGTAGGAAGGCATGCTTACCAAGAGCTTTTTACTCTTAGCTCCAGGGACCCATCCTACACCTCGGATTCAAGTGGTAACACATTTTAACTATTGGTCTTTTGAAGTGAAAAATTGCAGTTTTTATGTACCGAATGTATTTTACACAAAATTTGTAGAGAAAATTTACACAAATTTGTAGAGAATTGTAGAGAATTTGTACAGAAATTCTGTAGAGAATTTACAAAGGTTAAACCCTTTTTATTTAGGATAATTTAAAATACTTCCGAAATATTTCTTAACGAATTGATTAGGCCTAACTTTACAATTCGTTAGAATTTAAACATTAGCCAGAACAAGCCAGTTACTTCACATGGGAATTTCAAATAATGGGTGTAAGTTAGTTTCTATCTGCATGTAAAGCTTTAAAAAACACTTATAAATTAATAAATTTTTTTTAAATTAATAAAAAATAAATTAAATGATAATTAGATTTTATAATGGATATATTTGAGGGTTTATACTCTATCTCGTTTTAATTTTGCAGACGACTTACAAGATGACGTAATGGATTTTTCCGTCAGAAGGAGCACAAGATGTCTGTATCAATATTTTGCCCGAAATGGAAGTTAGCCAAATTCATGACAATAATAATAATACAGTGCAACTCGGATAATTCGAACATCCTTAATTCGAAATCGTCGTTAATTCGAAGATTTCTCTTAGTCCCTTGAATTTCTTATTAAACAATGTTAAAAAATCGTTGATAATTCGAAGTTCAACTTCCTTAATTAGAAGTTTTTTGTAAAAAATTTGGCATAACGACTTTTTGGCATTTTATCGTTAAGAAATTCGACACGTGACAACGAAATTCCTTTCCCGCCATCATTTGACACATGACGCTTCAGACGCCATTCGAGCTTCCTGCTGTCAGTGTCACCATGTCTTTCAGTAAAACACACATGTACAAGAATTTAACGTTCGCTGAAAAGGTCGCCATCATTCGCGAGGTGGAAAGAAATGCCAAATCGCCAACGAGTACGGGATAGCGCCGAATTTTGTCGGTACATTGAAGGACAAACCAACGTAAGTGAAGCTGTTTTCAGTTCACTAAACATGCCTGATGATTTTGCTAACCTTAAGCGACTGAAATCTACAAAACAATCAAGACATTGCACAATTTTTTGAAAAACTATAAGTTTCTGTATTGAATGTAATATGTACTGTAGCTTACGTAATATAAATCTTATTTTGTTTACATACATATATGTACAAGTCTTTCATACCATGATCTTTCTGAATAAATATTTACTTCTTGACAGAATAATCTTTTCAAGCATTCAGTGGACCTGAAATTAAAGTTAAAAGATCTAACTTGTTTAATTCGCAGTTTTGTAGTGGTCCCTTCAGCTTCGAATTATCCAAGTTTCACTGTATATTATAATATAATAGATATTAACTTTTTTTTTTTAGTTTACGATTTTATAGTTTCGAAATGAATTGTTGACATTCAATGATAATCATATTTTTTTTTTCAGTTCATTTGTCGTTCTCACCTGCTTTCCTTTTAGGCTTGACTGAATCACTAATCTTTTTTGGACACATGGTTAAACTTACTTTCAATGAAAATATTTAAGAACAACCAAGGATAGCAATAAAATAACATAACGTTTGACGTTCGCTAAAAATGCTTGGCGGATGAGAGCCAAGACGAGCATCGACTCCGTTCGATTTCCGAGTCGAATTTTATTCGAAAAAGTTAGAAGAATGCGGAGTTGTATCAGTGTACAGGGGTACAAATAGCGAGGTTACACTGTATTTGGTCTTTTCCCTTGTGGGAGATCCGTCAAAAATCCTGTATTAGACAACTATCGTTAGTCGCCATTTTGTTTGTTTTGATTTTAATGGGTTTTGATTGGCGGAGAATAAATACAAATATTATTGCCTAATGAAAAGGCAGATTGTTATTGAATTCCTTTAGAAAAATGAAATTTTATATTTAGAACGTTTTATTTCACATCTGACAATACTTTGCTTAGCCAGCAAGTTGGATCTATTTTGTTTGGCGGCAAAATACAAAAGTCTGTTTTTCCTGCAAGTTGAAAATGAGATAACGTTTAGTATTGAAATTTTGAAATGGCTAAACCGAAGATTACGATACTGCCAATGCCCGTATCTTCCTATATCGCTGGGTGCCCTTTTGCCAATTCTGCCTCAACGAATGTGCTTTCAAATAATTTTACGTCCTATGAGTTTAAGCTGTAGGCTGGCAGGATGTTTTCTCAAATCATCTCGATAACATTTTAAAATTCATTTCTTCCTATCGAAATTTTCCGCCACACTTCAAACACAACCATTTCATAACAACTTCAACAAATAGTCCAAAACAGACTGGTACCCTAATCTTCGGTTTCATTGCCTGTTTAATTTGAGAAAACTATATACTATTAAATACGAATTAAAAATGATTCATCTTTCAATGACAGTAAGTTAAAATATACATGATAAAAATTAATGCAGTACTGTAATAATAGATAAGATGAAAACCTGTATTAAGTAAATTTGTTTGGTGCTGTTTATCTGTTTGAATTTCAAAATTTTAGTTAAATTAAAAATTGAAGTATTTTTAATCATAACTATTTTATTTTTCTTTTAATTAACATTGATTGAAGTAAATCATTAAAATTTTATTCCGTTTAATACTAAATATATATGTTTAAAACAAGATACCTGTTGAGTTTCATAATTATACTAACAGAAGGAAACATAAGATTCACAATGATTATTTTCTCAAGAAGTAATTGTGTAATTCCAGTAAATCTTCCAAATAGAACTGAAAATGTTTAAAATAATTGTACTTTTGTTATATTTGAGGATGACAATGTTAATATTAAAATTTAAAAAAAGCGGCTTAAAAAGTAGTTTCATTTAAGTATTTAATAATAGACTACACAAAATTTTATCTTTATTTAGAAAACATCAAAAATATCACAATCATTTTTTAAAATCCTGTTAAATTTCTTTCAGGTGTAAACATGCCTTCATGTTGTGTGCCTGAATGTAGATCCAATTACAGAAATGAGAAAGAAACGACTAAAGTCAATTTTCCAAAAGAGACACAACAAAGACAAAGCAAAATGGCTAAGAAAAATACCTCATCAAGATTTACACAGAGGGAAAACAACTGTAGTGTGAATTAAACATTTTGAAGATGAACATACGATAAAGGAGAATACTTTTAAACAATCTGATGAAACAGTTATGAGAATTCCTAGATGCAATTGGAAATTAACAACTGATGCAGGTGTTTGCATTTTTACCAATTTGCCATCTTACCCTTTCAGATGATAAGCCGTCATCCAGTCAAAAGCACCCAAGCAAAACAAAAAAAGCACATTTGCTTAGAAAAACAGCAGAAACTGTTTAGATCATTTTTTATTCCAAGATATTTTTTTGATGATTTAAATATTACTTGTAAAACTCTCACCAATGAAAGCTTAGATATTTTTTATTTCTGTGTCATTCCGTTTTCTTTTCTAATGATAGTAATGTAGTTTTTATTTATAAACTTAATCCTAATGTTTTCCCTATAAAATTGACATCATGTTTCTACATTACATCAAATCTAGAGAATGGCTCTTAGCTATCAATGAAATTGGTAAAAATGTGATTAATCACTGGTTTCAACTACAAAACTTACTTGTTTTTATTGACAGCAATCAGAAAGAACCTGGAGTAAGTTTTGTTAGTATCATTGAAAACCTTTCTTCTTATATTGAAATGCAAGAAGTTAATAATACTTGTGATGGTTTATTAAACAAAATTCGATTTTCCAAACAGCAGCACACTTTAATTTTG
Organism: Thereuonema tuberculata; assembly: GCA_023159025.1. NCBI lineage: Eukaryota > Metazoa > Arthropoda > Chilopoda > Scutigeromorpha > Scutigeridae > Thereuonema > Thereuonema tuberculata. The sequence continues at coordinate 4,634 of JAFIDM010052513.1, read as the reverse complement.
AAACAGCTCAATGGACGTAGATATAGTTCAGATTTACTTGCTTGCCCGTATGCTTTGTATATAAAATCACCTGTATGTTATAATGACATGTATGATGGTGGAATTCATTGTTTACGCCATAAAAGAAATTTATTATAATTCACTGCAAGGTTCAATGCTAGTAATGAACAGGATATTGGAATTTTTGTTTTATATATTTAAAAACAAAAGCTGAAAAATTAGAAAATCATGAATTACTTGTACTTTTACTATTAGATGAGATTATTATAAGACCTGAAATTAATTTTTTTCTGTGAATACTTTGACTGGTTTCAAAAATTTAGAGGCTGCCAACAGTGTGCAGAGTATTATGATATCTTCTATATATTCAGACAATAAAGATTTTGCAGCCTTTATTCCTGTTAAAACTTTAACTTCTAGTGATCTGCTAGAAATGACACAGCAGATAATAGAAACTGTACAAAAAAGCTGGATACACTATTATTAGTATCATTGCTCACAACAACAGGATCAATAGAAATATGTTCCCTCAGCTTTCTTGTTGTAAGTTAACAACTTTTATATGTAATCCCAGAAATAGTGATTTCAAAATTTTCATACTTTTTGATTCAGTCCATATTCTTAAGAGCATCAGAAATATATGGATAAACCAACAAACCACGAAGGCTTCATTTTTTTTCCTAGATCTACGAACTACTGAGATTTTTTTTTACAGTATCATTTGAAGATTTGAAATTAATTCATGTGAAAGAAAAAAAGCAGCTTAGTAAAACTTGCTCCAAAAATAAATGAAAAAGATGGGAGTGGCGTATGCCTTGAAATGCAGGAATTGTGGGAGTGTTAATATAGGAAATACCTGGAGAACGGTTAACGAACAGAGTACGTTCGATCGCATCAAAATAACAGGATGAAAGTTTCAGAATGGGCTAATCATTATCAGATTCAAAATCATAATCCTGATCCAGAGGTACATATCATTTACAAAGTTCAAGATGAATACAAAAGATTGGCTTTAGAATCGTGTTTGATTAATAGCTGTGTATGTATAAATAAAGATAGATCTCTTAACATTTTCAGGAAATCCTTAATAAGAAACAATAGATTAAAAGGAATTTTAATCTTGAAATGAAATGTCAATTCGATTAGACAATTGATATATTGTTTTTTAGACATGTTTGTTCAATCGTGTTTCAAATCATGTTATATTATTATTGTTAAGTTAGAGAAAGGTTTTCTCTTTCTGTTCTTATTTCTTCCTAGTTTCATTAATTTACTTTAAGATGTATCCAGAAGAAGCCCTTGAAAGTAAAGGACAAAATATCGAGTTTCATTGATGAAGTAGGAGTTGTTTATTTCTTCTATTTATTTGTACAGTAGAGCGTCGATAAGCCGGAAATCAAAAATCCGGATTTAATTCCAGTGAAAAAAAAAACAAGTTCAAAAATCAGTAACAGATTTGTTTTAAGAGGTCTGACAATATATAAACATGTATATTCTTTCATTAAAATACATTATAAGTTCATATTAATTAATGGTTTTATTTATCTGCTCCAATATGTATTAACCACTAAAGTGAATTATTAACTGTTTTAGTAAGTTTTCTTTTTGTTATGAACTCAAACGACCTTTTTTGGTTCTTTTAGAAAATCAGAACATTTTGATAATCCGGATTATCGATGCTCTACTGTATATATATTTAATATGACACAATAGTTCGTAGTTTAAATGAAAAAGCTTTTTCTTCAAGTAACCTTGAAAGACAGAATGTCAGTTTATGTTTAGAGAATTTTTCATGAAACAAATATTGTTGCAGCATCACTTTTGGACAGTCAGAATAGTGAAGGACTTGTTAAATTTTTGCATATTGTAATAAAGTGGTGGAAAGTAGTCAACATCCAAAACACTAGAAAAGGTCATGTTAATTACAATTTAAAAATATAAATGTGGCTGAGGAATAATTCTATTCAAGGAGTTTTCTATCGATATTTCAGCTTGGTGTCTTCATAATTTTAATAACTCCACAGCCAAATACATCTGTGGTGTTATTGGCTAGAAAACTGTACTGCTCAAGCACAAATGCATTTGCTTTCTTTTTTAAATTATCAAGAAGATAAATTGTGTGTGTAAAAATTATTTTATTTTGAACAATAATTTATTTGTTTTTGTGTTTATTAGTTGAGGATTGAAACTATTCTACTGAATATTTGATGCTTCAATCAGTATCAGACAGATCTTCAGCTAAGTATAGGGCCTTAATATTATTTTTATCATTTAGCTTAAATTGGTTGTTTGTAAATTAATGGGGTAATATTTCTATTTATCACACAAAGAAATAACAAGTAGTCAATCTCAGTTAAAAGTATGTTGAATGTTGCTGTTCTTCATACACAAAGGCTATAATAAGGTAGCATAGCAATGGCTTGAATTTTTAATTAAAACAGGGTGTATAGATTCAAACTTGACGTAGATCACAAGTCTACAATTCTGATGTTATTACATTTTAAATTAAAATATTTGGAATTCATATCTGTGGTATGATTAAATTTTTATATTTTTTAACACAAATTTCTCATTTCCAAAAAAATAGATAGAGATTGTTTTTTTCATTTTACTGAAAGTAGGATTTCTAATACTCATTTTCAATCATTCCAACATTGATGCTACAGCAATGGCAATTTAATTTTCACTATTATAAAATTAAATATCAATTTGTGTTTGTACGTTATAAAACTTCTGCATATCTACATTGTTAAATTGCTTTATTCACACATTATTTGATAAGCAATTTGATTAATAAAGTTGTCATTCCTACTATGTAGCAGTTTTCCCATTAAGTTATTTAATACATTAAATATTTATTTCACTAAAATAAAGCTAAGATATGAAGCAGTATTTCCTGCATCTTATTTCATATCTATAAGGGAATTGGTGTATTAAAAGCTTAATATTCACAAAGCAATAAGATTTGCATAAATAATAATTATTGGAATGGGGAGTTGATATTGAAGATTACTCGGAACTAATTTTTATTCATGAGATTTTATCATAAATCATAATAGTTCATTTCTATTGCTTTCAAAAAAAAAAAAAAAAAATGCAATACTGATTCGAAAGAACATTATATTTGTAAATTGCTATAAAACTTAAAAAATAGCCTTTCTAAATATTGAAAAAGGTAAAACTGCATTTTACGGTAAACGGAAATGGCGGACATGAGTTATGCAATGGGTGGAATTCGCGGGGTTATTTTCCAAGACATCATCCTGCAGCTAAGCGAACCTAATCTAACCTAACCTAATGCAAATGTGCCTTATGGGAGTTAATTTGAGCTAACCTAATTCTAACTGGGTAGTTATGAATGGAATGTCACCTGTGGAATTAGAGTAAATTTCAAGTTTTTTGGAAGGAAACAATTCGTTAATGCATATTAGGAATAAATCTGATGGAAAACCCCGGTTTTTTTTGGTAATTTTTAAGAAAATTCCAGATTTTCTTGGAACTCTTTCACAGGCGGCGGATGTGCACACGACAGACGAACAAACATAAGGTAAGCATTTTTCACAATTTTCTTTTTTCAACCAAAAACAATTAGGCTTAGGTTAGCCAAGTTAGGTTGGCTTCGCTGCAGGATATAACCCTTAAAATTTGGCTTAGGTTAGCCAAGTTAG
>JAFIDM010052512.1:7626-31770 GCA_023159025.1 Thereuonema tuberculata | reverse complement strand
TTGAATGTTTCAGTGAAAGTAGCAAAATTTGAAAAACAGATATGACAAACATGCACAAGTATTCCTCGAGACCATTCGTAGTTACGACCTTAAGCCTTTATCGTAAGATATTACATAAAGCCTTCGCAAATCCTTTCGAGTTGTATCCGACAATGGCCATAGGTGTAAGTCTCTATATATCGAGTTCTAGTCATTTCAATATAAGCAACCGGAGGTTATATGTTATTACATATCAAACTTAAAATACTGTATCGTAAAATTATAATAAAGATACAATAAAAGGCTGAAAGCTATATAACATAACATAAAGATACATATAAGTATTTTTTATAGTGATATGTTACTGTTAACAATCTCTCTTTACTATAAAAATATATCATACTGTAGACCTATGCTACTTTTTTTTTAATTGTCATTATTGTTGTACTATGGTTTTTTTTTTAATAGTGTATGTGCACTACACTGTAAAACGGTTTTAATAACATTTACATATGCAGTAAATTTTGCAATATACATATTGTCTGATTTACTTTTGTAAATCACATATATGAGATAGTATTATATGTGTATCAAATACCTAACTTCTCAAATATAACTTTCGATTTACGACAAATCAACCTTTAATAGAAACATAACCATTGCGTAACTTGAGATGTAGGCTTACCTGTATAAACTATGAGCAATAAACAATAATGTATATTTAAAACTATTTATATATACCAGGCGTGGACAAATGCGGCTCCGAGAGCCGCATGCATTGGGTTAAGTGCAGCTCCCAATATCTCTTGATAAAAATATAGAATTAAAAAAAAAAATATATTAAATTTTAAACTAATTATTTGTGATTTCTCATTTTTTATTTTCTTATATGTGTATTTTTAAACTTTATGTAGCAATTAACATGTGTGCAGAAATGTAATTAAATTTGAATTTGTGTATTTAATACTAAGGAACGTGACTATGATGTGGCTCTTTAGATATATATATGAAAATCCAGAATGTGACTCTCGTTGACCTAAGTATGCCCATACTTGATATAAACAAATCAAATTTTTTGCATATATATAAATACAAGTTTTATACATATATAAAATACATACATTTTATACTTATTTTTTGTTTTCAGTGTGTTTAAAGCGTAGAATCACTAACTTGTAAGAGTCATTAGTGGTATCATAGGCGTTAAAAGAAGCCCACATCCTCTCCTGTGTTAAGACTGTATGATCAAAACAATTCTAACTGATGAATTTTTAAGAAAATCATTATGGATTGGTATTACCTAACTGAATAGGCTATCAGAATTTTCTATTATGTTGTTTTATTTAAATCTAGCAAACTATAATTTCAGTATTATTCAACAGCCTGTTAGGTGTTTTTATTGTAGCTGAATCGAAGTTATTGTAGCTGAACTCTGTCTTTGCATTCAACTGGTCTCGTTGAATCATCTAACAAGCTGTCGTAGTAAAAATCCGTTTTCCGATGGCTTGGTTTATCTTATTTTCTCTTGCGTTTTCGTCATTAGCTCCGCCTTCCGTTGAAGATTGGCCACCAATCATAGGCATGCTTTTTCCAATTGGCCAAAGTTTTCTACCAATTCTTATTATTTTAGAAATTTTCTATGTAAATAGCCTGCCTATATCGAAAACTTTGTAGCACTTCGCTGGCGGTGTCTTTCTGAACAGAACATCAAGACTAATTTGTAAATAAATTTCTGTTTTTCTTTCTTTTAATTACTCAACCTCTTAAATAAGAATAAATAAAATCATCAACATCTTCCGTTGATATGTTTATTTATCCTTACAAATATTACTTTTAATTTTAGTGAATCGTAATCCTAGCTAAACTGTTACGTTAACAAAAAAAAAAAAGAAAATTCAAAGTTTATTTGTTAAGAGGTTTTCAAAACTCTAAAAAGAACTTTTAACATTTAAAAATAATGAAGTTTCGCTGCATTGGTAGATGTATACTCAGTGAAAAGTCCGATATGAATAGGGGAACTTCTACGAGATACTACGAGAACTTCTTTATGCTTACAAATATTTATCATTTTTAGTTGCTCAGCTGCTATTGCATCCAAAAAAGAAAGAAATCAATGATTCTGAACTTTTTTATTATTATTATATGAGGGGATTCAATGTTTTCCTTGATTCTGATTGAATGTCGAGGATCAGATCATCGTAACACACCTATTCCAAATTCCTGGGCCTAATAGAAGCTGTAAATAACTTCAAATATTTTTAAATTCAATTGAAAATGGGCCAAAATCCAATTTGTAGATTACGAATTTATTGCAACTAATTTATCAAATAACTTTTGTGAATAAATGAAATTAAAATGTAAGTGTAATTGTATAATGCACGCGAGTGCATTCACGGCTTTCATGTACTTCTGCGTAAATGGGATCAGAGTCATAATGAATTACCTGGCATTAGGAAAGGACCGGTAGAAAAAAAACGAACGAAAATATTGATGTTATTTAAGAAATATACACCAAATAAGGTCCGGTTCCCAAATAAGACCCATCCTTCACTTTATTAATAGAACATTGACAATTTTACATGATTAGTTATATTTCAGACAGGTCCTGGCTTCTAGCGGCTACACCGAAAATTAGGTCCGTTGAAGTGGATAATTTCACCATGTTTGTTTCAGTTGCACAGTAAAAGTCGCCCGAAGCTTTTGTCATTACTATTTCAACTTGATTTGATTAAATCGTCCGCATTTTTTGGCAACTTAATATACATGAAAATGATTTATGTTTATAACGAGTATGTAATGAGTAGAATAAGATCTTGTATTTGATATTTTCCAGTTAACGTGCATTTAAATACTTTTTGGTAAAACAATGAATGAAAGCGTGGGATAACAGGGAGCATCAAATAAGGTCCTGCACTGACGATAACTGAACCAAACTGGAATATCAGTTATCGTATATGTTTTTCTTATTATGAGTCTCATAAGCACATTCTGTAATATAAAGCAATTATATATAATGAAAAAAATGAGAAAAATTTTTTTTAAAAAATCATAAAAACTAGATTTAAATTCGCCATTTTATAAATTAATTAATTTGTAGTTTAATATTTAGTCACTTTGGAAATTTAGTGCTGACAAATATTTTGGTTATGTTATTTGCAACGTTTATATTAATAAATATCTTATGGGGAAATCTTTTGAACCAAGCCTTGGTGACGAGATTTAAGATTTTTCAACTTAGATTGAATGGGTTATATGGGTGGAGTAAGGGAAAGTTTTAAAGTTTTGTTTTTCTGGGTTAGGAAAGGATTGTATCTATAGATGAGAAAACTTTACGGGATGAGTGGAAGAGAGGAGAAAGAGAGAAAATAAAGCCAATGTAGGCGTGCGTATTGTAGAAGCAGCCGACTCGTATGGCATGACGATCTTCTCCTCACCAAGCAATACGACACACGAGTAGCAGCCATTTGATTAGTCCGTGTTTGGTCCTTGGCCATCACCTCAATAACATTTTACCTCATCGTTGGACTGGACATACGTCTAACAAAGACTTCGCACTTATCCCATGGCCTTCCAGGTCACTCGACCTCACTCCATGACTTTTTCTTCTAGGGCTATGTTAAAGATAAAGTTTACGTGCCCCCTTTACCACGTGATTTACCAGAGATTGACGAAGAATCGTGGCTGCAGTTACTTCTATGGATGTTGATATGTTGCAACGTGTGTGCCGAGAGCAAGATTACGGAATTGATGTCTGTCGAGTTTCCAGAGCAGAGCATATCGAACATGTTTAAGCTATGTTAAAAACTTGATTATGTATTCTTTTCACTGCCACGCTCTTGTCCCTGTGGGCGAGTTTGTCTATGAGCTACAGACCTCCGAAATCCAGGTGGAAATTCTGAAACACTGTGTATTTTATTTGATTTAAATATAATTATATAATTATTGTACTTTATTTGGTTTAAATATAATTTCATTCATTTATAGTTCTCTGCCAAGGGCAGGTCCTTCACTACAAACCCAGCATTCTCCAATCTTTCCTATTTTCTGCCTTCCTCTTCGTCTCCACATAAGATCCATTTACCATAATGTTGTCGATCATCTTAAATCTTCTTCTGCCTCGGACTTTTTTACCGTTCACCATTCCTTCCAGTGCATCCTTCATTAGGGAGTTTCTTCTCAGCCAGTGACCCAACCAGTTTCTTTTTCTCTTCCTGATCAGTTTCAGCATTATTCTTTCTTTACCCACTCTTCTAATTTAATTGACTTCTGCTTTGTTCCCCATATTTATAATTAATTTACACGTGGGCCTTATTTGGGACTAGTAGTGGGCCTTATTTGGTATAGAGGGCTTTACATAAGGCTCTTTAGTTACCTTTTCAAAACTGTATTATTACAGAAAGATTATCAAATGCCACTAATTCAAAATTCACATTTTCATAAGAGCACACCTGAAAGTATGTTACAGTACGGTTTTCAGAATTTTCACTCTTGCAGTAAAAATATAAAAAAAAATCTTTAAACGTTAGGGGGGCCTAATTTGGCGCAGGTACCTTAAATGGGTACATGTGTGCTTTACTCTGAATTATTAGAAATAGAAATGTCATTCTATTTCAGAAATAATGATTGAGTACATGAATGACAGTCAATAACAGAGTTATATCGTGATGGAATTGAATATAGTCAATGTGTTCAGAGTTTAAACAATAACAGTGTCAAATATTATGGATATATTAAGAATTTCATTACCAGATGTATCTATATTGCATTAAACTTACAATGAACATTTTTTTCTTATGGCACTATTGTTGTTTTATCGGGTTGGTTATGGGCGTCTTGTGGTTGTTGCAGAGTACTAGATGGTTGTTGAATTTCTTCATGAAAAATCCCAGGAAGAAATACATGCTCAGGTAGGTGATTGGAATTGAATGGATGTATTCCCCAACCATTAAAATCCGTCACTGCATTCCCAACTGTGGCCGCACGACCCTTGCTTCCGCAAAAATACCACCAAAAACGATTTTTGATGCCTTTGACTTTGTTGAATAAAAATTATCTTGAAAACTACTTAAAAGCATTAAAAACTGTTAGTGTCCATTTGCCCCTACATTGGTGTGTCCGTGTGTATTGGTGTGTGTTAATTATTAAAATCTCTAACAGATGGCAGGAGCATGTAGTTTAAGCTTATGCACCGCTACAGTGTGCATTGGCATTACTTAACCTCGTGGCAATACGTTGAACCCCGTTATGAATCCGTAAAAAGCTTATATTCTAAATGCATATTTCTACTGTCTGGTGCTCTAGCTACAGTTTTTTCTTACCTGTCAAGTTTTTGATGAGAATGGGCCCGTTATATTTGAAGATATCAATGGATATATCACACAGTCACTCGCACGTTGGCTTATTTAACATTTCGTTACACCAGAACTAGAGTTGCCAACTTTTACACGAAATAATGACACTTTTCTTAGAGGGTGTCCGCTGCCCCACCCTTACCCTATTGGCAATCATAGGAAAGCTTTTATAATAAGGCCATGTCTTCTCTTAAAACCGAGAAAACATTTATATCCGCGATTACTTTTATTTATATGTTTGTAACTAATATGACATATAACTATATATATATTTATATACATAAAGCCGGACAGTGATATGCAATTTGAAAATTGCCAATACAAAAAACATATCACTGTTTATGCTTGTTCGATATAAACAAATATTATCTTGCGCAAGTTCTTTTTTTCCCGTACATTTTATTAGAATAAACAACAAAAAGAACAGAATAAGGAAAGTGAATACTAGACTGCGGGTTAATAGCGGCACAAATTGCGGCCTTTCCCTTCCAATTTCCATTTTCTGCAGTTTTCACGTTCATTGACCACCTCAAACTTTTTCACCTGCCGCAGGAGTACTCATAACTCCTCAAACTGTAGTGGAGTGAATACTGACCTCGCCAATTTGAACCAAGCAGTTGTGCTGTACTTGCAAAGGTTTAATTTTAATGCTATTGTTCGATACAAAGGAAAAATATTCAACGGAAGAAAGGGTGTTTTGCCGTTTATTTCGGCTACGTAAATCGCTTAAATTATTTATTTTCTTCTACCATTATTTCTATTATCGTTATATATTATTTCTCAAAGGTGTTTCTGTGTCGGAACGCCATAACTTCCTTAATACTTCATCAAACTCAATGATTGAGACATCATTTTGAAGATTTCGATCTCCGCTAATGATGAAAAATAAACAAATTGTTTAAAATTAATGTTTTCGTTTAAAAACTTTATTTTAAAAACCTTTTTATAAAAATGTAGACACGCTTTAAAAGAAGCGACTTGATCTTTCGAAAGTGAAACAGCATTTCAAATAATTCTATAGCGTCGTAGACTTCAAATCTACCCTTTTTTGAATAAAAATGCACTTTAAAATGATATTTCATCGATTTTTTAATAAGAACAGATAAAAAAACAAACAAAGATTTATAGTTTAATAAAAAAAAACGATTTATTACAATAAAAAACATAAAAATTTGTCAACTTCTCATATATTATTTTCTAAAAGTTTTTTTTTTATTATTCCCCTTAAAATTTTATCATATGTAATAGACATCATTTTGAAGATTAAATAAATAGTTTAAAATTAATGTTTTCCTTAAAAAACTTTATTTTAAAAATCTTTTTATAAAAATGTACAAAGCGCCATCTATTCACAATCTGTTCATTTATTTATTTGCACATTGCCATTCGGTGACTGATCAAGATACCATGCGAATTATTCGCTCGGGTCAATCTTTTTATAAAAATGGAGAAGACGCCATCTATTGACAATGTGTTTAACTAACATGCACGATAGCTGTTGGATTTGTTTATTATTTCTCAAAGTTTTTTTTTTTGTTGCGAAATATTCGCACGGGTCAACTAGTCAATAATATTTTGAATCCAAAGAAGGCAGCTTCCAGATTTCAGTCGTCCTTGGCAGGGTTAAATCCAATGTAAAACTAACAAATTAGGATATTTATCTATAAAAATAATGTAAAATATAAAGCAGGCGTCTTAAGCTCATTTAGCTTCTTTGAGTAATTATTATTATATATATTAGATTTATATATTATATATATATATTAGATTTATATATATCAGAAATTGCCCTAATGATACCATATATATTGTAGAGTAATTACAAGGGAAAAACAAAGGAAAAAAAACAATTAATGTTAATCATTAGAGGACAATCGATTTGAGATGCCAAAAATAAGACACATTCAAGTAATTAAATGATTTAAACAATTAGTTAACGTTGTTATGTTATTGCTAAGACGACAAATCTGCCTATCATGGGCGCTGCATCTTTTATAATGGAATATAGTATCAAGAAATCTTTTTAAATTGTAGCGGAAGGAGAAGCTTTTAACTTGCATAGGAAATAAAGAAATTAGAGAAAATTATTCCACATCAAATTATTCTTTCTTTCGGTTTTTTTTTTTTTTATTTTGGAAACAAGACTCGAGTAGATTTATAGGAAAACCAAAGAAACGAGAAATTCATGTGTTACAAATGTGTTATAAGTCATATATAAATCTACTTTCCGAAATCTAACTGTATAATCTACTTTATTTACAAAGATGTACTCGTATCAAGATAAAGAAGTCGAAAAAAAAACTAAATAGGAAAGATTAGATGAGTTTTTATTTAATTAAATTCCTTCAGATTCCTTCATTTTTTGATAACATCTACAGAAATCAGTATATTCTTTAGATGGTGTAGATATTGCTTTAATCATCTTTAATTGTAATGTTATCATTACATTTATTTATTTTAAAACTTTCGGAAGAAATATTTCAAAATTTTAACGATAACAACAATTTTCTTTTTGATGGTATAGAAAAACCCTTGAAATCCCTATTTCTGAATTATTTCAGGAAATTTCTAATTCAAGTTTGATTGTTGTCTCCATTATTAATTTAGAAACCTATGTATTTTTTGTATTTTTTTTATTAACTTTCATAATTTGATAGCATGATACAGTACTCCATCACTAATCCGGCACTAATTTCAGGTAGCGTAATTTCAAATTTCCCATGTCACCGCACCAACCTGCCGCTTCTGTTTGGTGGTGCTACTTACTGCATAAGCGTAAAGTCACTGTATGGTCTTTGTGTCCATAGACTGTATGGTCTTTGGACGCAAAGACCATTCAGTTACTTTACATAAGCGTTGTTACATTATTGGCGTAACTGTTGACCTGAAGTTTCAGCTCTTCATTTTGGAAGAGGCAGTGATGAACTTTCTTGTGTGAGTCAACAGACTGAGACTATCTGTACCATTTATTTTATCTGTGCTTCATTAAAATTTCCCTTGATTTTCATTTATTGTTCCTTTTTTCTTTTTTAACAAACTTGCACTGGTTTACGGGGTATATTAAAGATAGGATGAGGTGATTAGGTGTTGGGTTAAGTGTATCCTAACCGAACCACTCTGACATCCGGCAAATCACTAATCCGGCACCTTTCCGGTCCCAATGATGCCGGATCAGTGATGGTATACTGTATAATATTCTAAGCTTTAGTTAATTATTTGAACTAACCCAGACTAAACTAAGTAATCAATATAAAAAAGTATAATTAAATATAAAGTATAAGTTTTAGAGAATTATTAATTAAATTTTTAAATAAAAAACGAAGTCCTGAAAAGTCGCTTTATAGTTACAATTATTGTTTTCGTTTGGAAAAGGAGGAAAAGAAGTTTTTATTTCCATTGATGTACATTAAGCTCCCAAACCAAATATTTAAAAGAATAATCTACAGAAAATACAAATTTAATCAGAAACGAAAAATCCATAAACTCATCAGATTTGCAAAAAAAAAAACCAGATAAACAAAAAAAATAGATGTTAATATAGAAATTAATAAATCCAATTGGTGTAATTAAAAAGAGAAATCTCAATTACATTTCAGTTAATCCTCCTTAATCTTTTCTTAATAAACTGGATCAAATTTAATAACTATCGCGTTAAAAGGACCAAGAATTAAATTTTCTAAGGAAACAATTGTTCCTTCTATGTTTGGAGATTCATTATAGAAGTTAATGCTGGATGTAAATATTTCAGCTTCATCTGGGAAACGATATCCAGAAGTATTTGCTGAACTGAGATCCACTGTTTGATCTTCTTCACTCATATTGACTAGAACCATATAAGCAGGGTTGCCTTTCAATAAACGAATGAAACTAAATAAACCATCGGTAACAAGGGGGAATTCCAGGCTTCCAAACTGAAGTGTTGGTTCCTTCCTCAGGGAAACAAGTTTCTTGTAGACTTTTAGATGCGATCTGTCAGCTATTAGTTGATCCTAAAAAAAAGGAACAAAAAAATTTAAGAATTTATAATTTCTTAGCAAAACAGAAAGATCTTAATAAAATATTATTTTTGCGAGGAGATTTTTCAGAAGCAATGAATGATAAAGAAAACAAAATTCTTTTATGACTTTAGTATCGAATATTTGCAATTAAGATTTAGTTTTTGTTCAGAAGAATTCAGTCGGTATTCTTATGATAAAAAATGTACAACTTAAAGGAAATAATAATTAAGCACTTGTTTCAAAAATGCATTTTTTCCGATTTTAATAATAATTCAAATGCAACATATGGAGTAAATTGTAATAGCATTTACTCTCTTGATTTGTTTGAATTTAGTTTTGCAGAAAAATTACTAAAATTCAGAAAAAAATTACAACAAATATCATTCCTTATGGATATCATACTGTACTGTAATTATGTTTATCTCAAAAGTTTAAGTGGATAACGATATCCAGGCTTCCCATGCTTTTACGATTTGGATCTTTGCAACCCAGCTTAAACTTTGCTTACAAGAGATACAACAAATACAGTGATTTATGCATTTTAACTATGCAAAATGTCTACTCTAATTCAGCTTCCTTTTTCTTTTTTTAATAATTGCTGATTCCTATAACCATTAGCCTGTTTGATATTTACATGAAGAATTTAGTGGAGTGATCTTTATTGGTACTGAAATGTTGATACAGAACATTGTAGGAAGATTAGTCTGCAATATTCAAATATTTCGAACCAATAAGCTTCCAATCTGAAAGAAAAACACTACTCGCTGATATAACTGCTAATATATCTAATGAGTTCGAGACACATAAAAATCGGTTATTTCAAGATATACACAAATACTTTATCATTTTTAGTGAACTTATTTAAAATACACTTAGTAAATATTTGAATCTTTTGAATTTCTTATTGTAGATTACTTCTAAATGTACAGTTCTCTTAATACTGGAAGATAATGTTTGTTCTAGGTGGAAAGTCAATAAAAAATTAATCTTAAAAAATATGCATCTGTAGATGTGCAGTTAAAAGATTAAAATTCCATGAAAGCCTGGAAATTAATTTTCGATAACATTGCTAACAATAATGAAGATTCATATTCTCACCTTCACATTCAGATCCGTATAGTTAGGATGAACTGGAAGCCAGGTCTTATTTGCTGTAGAAAATCCTGCATTTTTGTTGGAATTCCATTGCATCGGAGTTCTTTGAGGATCTCGAGTAGTTTTCTCGAATTTTTCCTACAAAAAAGTAGAAATAATTATACTAAAAATTTAATTGGTTTTGAATTTATTAAATAGTTGTATTAAACTAGTATTAAGCCCGTCCAAAGACGGAAAACTGACTGAAATACAAAAATAAAATATTAATTTCAATAAGAAATGCCAAATAATCGGAATAGCATTAAATTTACGAAGAAATGAAGACTAAATATGGTGAAAATTATTAAAGTTCAGAATTAATACACTTACCTTTCCTGCAATAATTCCCTGTGGGTCCTGAGCTTCTTCCCATTTAATAGGACCATTAACCATTCCTATTTCTTCACCGTAATAGGTTATAGCAGTTCCGGGAAGAAGTAAGTTAACCATATTCAATCCATCAATGAGTTCTTTGCGTATTCTTGTGCTTACTCGAATCTGATCGTGATTTCCTAACTAAAATAAATATCAGTGAATAAATAATCAGTGAAATAAATATCAGTGTAAAGTAACTACAAGAAAAAGAGAAATTCATTCTTATTCCGTTAATTATTTGTATTTTGTAACTTACCACCCAGTTATTCCATCTTCCTTGCGGGAGTGCATTTAACCAATTATGAAGAATATAGTAAAGATCACGACCTGTGGATGTATTACGTAAATTTAAAATAATTTCAAAATTAAAGGGAAAGTCACATAAAGGATGCGTTGAATTCCCGAAATATGTGGCAACTGTCTGGGAAGTTCCATATACTTCTAACATTAAAACTCTGTAAAGAAAAAAAATGAAAGCTTTTTCAATTTGTATTTTGTTAAATTCAGTTATTTTTATTACTGCTATTTTTGTTTTTGGAAAAATAGTTTTTGTTGTAATTTTTATAATTAATTTTCTTATTTGCTGGGTTGGAAAACTTGAAAAATTTAAAATTAATTCAGCCATTGAAGTATTTAAATTGTGTTGTTTATATAGTTTGGTTCTATTTTTGTTTTTAAAATAGAAGAATTAATTAGTGGCTTTATAAATATGAATAATATTTTGCCTGTTACTTCGTGGGATCAACCTTAAAGATCTTTGGAATTTTAAACATACCTACTAAACAGTATTTTGGTTTTAAAGAATATTTTAAAGATATTATAATAAATATTTTTGTTTAATTATTATTAGAAAATTATAAAAAAAATTCTTTTTTTATACTGATGATTAAATTTGAATTAGACAGTTTATTTTAATTCGAAGTAGTCTTTAGAATTCTCGAGATCCTTATTGCTGATTAATAAAAATATAAGAGTATATTTGTAGCTAAAATAGATCATGATTCCGCCTTGCTGAATTTTATCGAATTTAAACAAACTTGTTTTTTTCCTTAGTAATACAGATGAGACCAAGCGAATTTACCATAATTTTGCATAGATGTAATTCTACAATAATAGTTTTTCAGTTGATTATTATTTCATAAAGATTCATAACATGCAATTGTTTTCTGATTGATTAATACAAATGTATTATAGTTATACCAAATGTTCGCATCTGTATATTATTCAACAATGACATCCGATCTTAAAATTCAGATGCATTTAAAATTCATATTTTGAATTGCTCAACATTTTACAGAACAAAAAATTTTAATCGCTAACTTTCTAAATAATTTTAGAGTTCTGATCCATCGCTTGCGATGTTTATAGCGCAAGAATTGAAAAGTAAGCATTTATTTTCGAAGTAAGATTTTAACAGCAAACCATTTTCATTATCTTAATAAAATTATTTTGTTTTGCTAAAGTATTATTGGTGAACAATTTTAAAGATTTTGCAGATTTTAACTAATTTTTAATACTGAACTTAATTCATTCTGGAATCACTAATATTAAAATTTAATTTCATAGTATGATGGATTAGTCTACTGATACTGTACTATCAATGGTAAGTTTACATATTTTCAATTGGCAAAATGTAAAGAGGGAAAAAAAACATCACCAGTCGGGAGATTGTTAAAATCATGAGAATTACCTGAAGATAAATTCTTTCAGGTAAAAACTTAATAAGATATAACTTTTTAGAAATGTATGAAAAATGTTTCTCCTGGCTACAAAAACCCTTACTTATGTCCTGTTTTTTCTTTATAGGAATCAAGGATTTCCTGCCAATCTCGTAATACACCAAAGTTTTCTGGTTGATTTTCTGTATAGATATGAAGAAGATAATCATATTCCTCCTATAAACAAGAAACATAAAATACAAGTCATTAATTTCCTTCAATTATTTTAATTTTTAAAATTAAAAATGTCATGTTAAAAAAAAAGAGAACGAGCATTATGTAAACTTATATCTTTTAATCTACAGTAAGGCCTAAATTGGTTTCTAGGAATCCATTCTCTTTTATAATGACGATAGAAAAAAATGCATAGCAATTTTTGTTGATTTTATAAAGTTAATTCATCCTAGAGCTGAATACTTGTACAATATATCAATATCCAGATTATGTGGAAATCAAAGTAAAATTATACTTAAATTTAAGCATCTTAAGAAAAAGAAATCTGAATAGATATAAAAAAAAATATTTTTTAATTTTTGGTCGTTGTTGAAATCTAAAGGAATTTATGAGGAAAGTTCTGTATAAATTTACACAGAAATAAACAAAGATAGAAAGGAAAGGACATACAGCAACTAAGAAATACTCAAAGAAGATATTAAGTTTCCCATTAAATGCTTAAGATGAAGAAAGATTATAATTAGAACGCTATTAGGAAAAGCATGTGTAAGGTAGATCAGAAATTGTATTATTATGAAAAAAAAAACCGGAGAAGAAATTAAAAAGTTCCGTTAAATCGTCTTAACTTAATGAGCCTTCAAGAAATCCAATAGGAATGGAAAAAAATGCAATAATAATCATTATTACAGTGTTACCTCCTTTAACGGACACCCTGAATGGCGGACACCTCTAATTAGCGGACATTATTGCGGGTCCCAGTCCCTTACAATAGGAGATTCCATGTTATCCACTCCGAATAGCGGACAGTTATTTTAACTGTAATTTTTTTTTTTTCGATTAACATTTCGACAAACACATCATGGTTGTATTTACATCGGAGTCCCATACATTGATACATTGTATCGGTACCCCCACCCAATACATTGATACATTGTATCTGTGTCCCCATGATTCAATGCACGAATCGGAGGCCCTTTTTTTCTCTGCAGTTGCTTTGTAAATATAACTAATAAAGCTATCCTATAAACGCTTTGATTAAATTTAGTGCAAATTAAAATGGCGTCAAAAAGAAAAAATTGATGTTCTTGAAGTTGCTGAAAAAGAAAAGCTGAGTATGCGTGGTCTTGCTGAACGTTTTGAAGTTGGAAAAACTCCGATAAGTGAACTTTTGAAGGACAAAGATGAGATTAGAAAATGTGGATGGTGAATTCAAATGAAAATTCGAAGAATTTGAAGTTTCGTAAAACTGAAACAAGCAAAATCGACGAAGTGGTCATAAAATGGTTCCGCTCTGCTCATGCAAAGAACATTCCTATAAGCGGTGTTTTGCTTCAAGAAAAAGCCAGAGAATTCGGTCAAACTTTAGGATTGGACACGTTTAAGGCATCAAATGGATGGCTAGAAATTAATTTTCTATGTACTGTAATTAATTTTGTCATTATTTTAAGTAAGACAAACGGATTAGCACTCATTTAAAAATATAGTAAATAATTTGTAATTGTTCATATTCTCTCATATCGCAATAGTAATTGTAGAAATTTAATTAAGATTGTAAGTAATTTTTCATTAAATGACATGCATTAAGCTAAAAAATGAAAAAAAGATAGTCCTCTCCAATAGCGGACACCTCCCAATAACGGACGAAACTTCCAGTCCCGTGACTGTCCGTTATTCGGGGGAAACACTGTATTAAAAAAAAAGAAAAAAATTGGAAAGCTTCTGCTAATTTAAGTACATTTATAAAATTTATTACTAATCACCTGCAGAACACTAGATTCGTCTCTTTTAAGAAAACAAGGATAAGTTTCTTAATGGTAGGTTTAACTACTAGTAGAATTAGATGGCTAAGACGCCGTAGCCTATTTGAAGGCGCCAATTTTACGAAAATTAAAGCGTGCATAATAAATTTTCAGTTTGATGTTCGTTAGTCTAATAAGTTTAGAGAAAAAAAATTCTAAATTTCTTTGTAAGTTTGTTTGTTTTTTTCAATGTCTTATTATATCATATATTTATTAAATAAATGCAATAGATTGGTGAAAAATAAAAAAAATATTAATTTGAGGAATAGAGCCGCAGACACTTTCGCATCAATCACATTCACATAGTGAGAAGGACAACATTAGAAAAATCAAACAAGTTCCTATAATTACAGAAAAGAAACGACACAATAAAATACTATTGGTTATTGGTTATCTATTAATCTATTAATTGTTAATGCCGTAGGCAAACAATTCGAACTCTCGAATTGGTACGAGGAAAAGGAAAGAGCCGGAACAAATAACAATTACCTCCACTCAAACTATCAACAATTGAATGAAAGACAGACATCAAAGTTAATGAAGACTATTTTGCATGTTTTAAAGTGATAAAAAGGTTAAAAAGTATTTGCAATCTACGATTCAACAAAATCTCAAGAATAATAAAAATTGAAATTAGGATGTTAAATAGATAAATGAATAAGAAAACAAAAAATAAAATGGAGGTCGAAAGTTAACTTAAAATATTTAAAATGGAAATAAAAGAAAAAAATAAATTGGAGGAAACGAAGTATAAGTAGTAGTAAATTTTTAAACATCATTCCTGAAATGGTTATTTACAACAAGATATGTTTCTCTATTGTTGATTTGGGTTCTTTAAATTCCATTGTGTTAAAAAAGGAAACAAGAATATATTTTATATTTACAAAAGAATAAAAGAATTAAAAACAGCTTACTGGTTTTGCAGTGGGGCTGTTCGATGGAGGCTCATCTAGAAATCTTTCATCTTCGAACAACCATTTCGCGGCATCGACTCGATAACCATCCACTCCTTTATCTAACCAGAAACGAATCACATTCTAAAAATGTAAAGATTAATATTTGAAATTGATGTTTAAAAAACTTTTAGATGTTTAAGTAACTATTGTAATTTTATTATCTAAAATTACTGTCCTACATTAAATATAATACGATCTTGGTCCTTAGCAAGGGGCCTTACAAAAGAATTGACATTATTACAGCCATTGTCTAAACAGATTTAGATACTTTAAATTTGCGCGTGGTGCTTAAGTTCATAGGAACAATGTGTTCTCAGGAAATTTTCATCCGTAGGAATTTCGATACTTATTTTAAAAAACATTAGCATTTATTTTAATTTCCTTCAACTTCAAAAAAAATTGAACCCCAAAACAAAATTTTCTCAAGATATCGGTAATCTGTTCTCCCACGCAGTTTCGAAATAAAATGTGTCGATTCACATTCTATACATTTTAAAAAAGAAAAAATAGTTTACTTATTACTTAACACTCGAAAAAAAAAATGATGCAACATAAATTGTAAAAATCGAAATCTGAATTGTTAATATATTAATTTTTAACTGAAACATATTTCGTAATAAAAATTTTGAGTTATTTTCCAGTACCAAAAGCGCTTTATTAGTTTCAGTTTGATTTTAAAAAAGCGCTTCTATCTAAAGGAATAAATTACAGGATAAAGATAGATTTTTAATTATTTATTTATGTAATAAATAATTTTTTCAGTTATTTCTAGTTAGCTAGATAAATAAAAAAATCTTTTTAGTACA
Source organism: Thereuonema tuberculata (assembly GCA_023159025.1). Lineage (NCBI taxonomy): Eukaryota > Metazoa > Arthropoda > Chilopoda > Scutigeromorpha > Scutigeridae > Thereuonema > Thereuonema tuberculata. The sequence goes on along the minus strand of JAFIDM010052512.1, from coordinate 15,480 downwards.
AATTCAAATTTTACTATATCAACTAAAATATTCTTGATTACATTTTTTGATTGCTCGAGGTGTGAAAGCTGTAATTTTGGACGAAAAAATGTAATTTGAAGGGAATATTTCAATTATGTTTTTTAAATTTCACTTTAAGTATGTTGATACCTAAGAGTCTAACCACTCTGTATAACATTAACAAAATGCAATGACGAAATATTAAACATAAGTTTTTAGAAAAGAAATCCAGGAAATTCTCATCAAAGACATCTCATTTTTTCATCTTCCCTAGAAGGCAACGTTTTGCCTGTGATCTATTTAAAAGCATTTTCTTATTGTAATTTATTCCTTTCTGATTAAATTTTTTGAAGCTGAACTGACGACAAAACTATCCTGATAATAGAGAAATTTTTTATAATTTTCTTAGGAAAGACGCTTTTTCTTTAGATGTATCGAAAATCATTTTCTTGTTTTTAATCAGATTCAAAAAAATATTATTCCAAAAATAACACCGATGTCTAATTTGACATTGCCGGACACAGAAATCGCAACATCCATAAAATTTTAAAGCTATATTAATGAATCTTTATGATACATGAAATAAACAAATGAATAATATTTCAGCTTGAAAAATATGAATTGTATTTGGTTTATAGGACTTGTGGTACAATGCAGCAAAGTATCAACATATTGATAGAAACAGGTTCTTTATAGTGTACTGCGTCATATTCCACCATTCCTCCAATTGTTGACGCAAGCTGTCTAAAGGTGAGTAAAAAACTGTCCCATCAAATCCTAACTGTGATCTATAGGAAATAGATTTGATCCTCAAAGCCAGGTTTTTTTGATTAGCCGTTCATACTTTTGGACAACGTCGAATGAATGTGGGTCCATATTATCCTGCTGAATTGCCGAAGAAATGGCAGGACTTGGGACAAGAAATCTCACCGATTTTTCATTCGCTTTTAATTTACTCTGCGATCTAAAGATGATCTGACGTCATAATAGGATCAGAATTCTATCCTACATCAGAATTTTTGTAGGACGTTATGTTTGTAGATTTGTGCTGGATCTGACTCGAACTTCGTCTGCATTGAAATTAAATATAGTGTAATTGTTACGAAATTCTTATTTTGCATTCTATTCCTGGAGGCTGGATTGTCAGCAAAACTGTGCTTAGGATGTTACAATTGTAATTCAACTTCATTCAGTAATGTAATCGTCATTAAAAGCTGTAGTGCCGTGGATGTTCTATCAGCAACAGAAGACCACCTTAAGTTGCTTATTGTCAAATAAGACTTTTATTTCTGTGATTCTCAGGGTGAAAAGTCCATTGATTCACCTTATTGCGATTGTGCTTATTGCTCTATCAAGATCACGGATCAATACAACGAAAAGTTTATCCGAATTCATTATCTCTACTATTCTTATCCTTTACATGAGTATGGATGTTAATAACGAATTCGTTTATGATGTTTTGACCTACTGAGACATTGCACCAACTAAGAAAGTCGGCAGTGATTTTCATGACACCAACGTCGACTTTTGTTGGGAGCTCTTTACATTACAGCTTCCATCAACATTATCATATGTCAACTCAAAGATCAATACAATCTTTCATAATGTAATGATCTGGTTTTATTAGAAGCATTCTATGGGGTAGTTGAAATTTTCGTGTCCGGCAATATATCATTTTAGAAAAGGAGGGAAATAAAAGTGACAGAACTATTACATACAAACATTAACAGAAGGTATTAAATAAAACCGAGAAGAAAAGTTTAATTAGAGTTCTTGTTTTATGCAGGAATGTTATGACTGTGAATTTACGACTAATTTTAAAATATTTTCTGGTAGCAATCAATTAAATGCTTTTAAGATTATTATCGTTTACTACAGAAGCGGACAAAACAATGCTGAAACAAAATGAGTAATAAACAGGAGATTGGATGCGATGATCGTAATAGAAATTATAATTCCCTTACAGAGTATCATTGTATGATGAGGCACCTGCATCTTCACGTGCTTCAGTCACCTGTTTTGACTTTACAAATTGCTTCTCTGTTCCCAAAATAAATTAACTATAAAAGATTCAAATAAGCTTATGATGTTACCTCGATTTCTTTTCTTAAAGCTGGATTTCTAAAATTGAGATCCGGTTGTTCTACTAGAAACTGATGAAGATAAAACTGTTTTCGGCCTTCGTCGTATTTCCAAGCAGAATACCTGAACATGCTTAACTGTGAAACGAGAGAAAATTGATAGGAGCTGTTTGAGGAATTAGAAGACCCTTACAAAGGAATTTTAGTTTGGCATTCCAATTATATAAATAAATTGCATATACAAATCATTTGATATATTTCTATTTACTTAAAAATATTAATATACAATATATTTTTATTAAAGAAGGACCAAACACACACAATAAGTAAAATAAATAAATATAAACACTTCATTATAAAAACTTCATGACATGTTTCGAGGATCTTAATCCTCCTCCTCAGATGATAAACATAATACAAAGGAAAACTCTATGGCTCCGAACATAATATTCAAGCCAGAAAAGAATTTCAACAAATCAATACAAAGTAATAATCTTTCATTGTTTTTTTCTTTCATTGTTTTTTTCTTAGTTTATGACAATAGTATCATTAGAATGATGTATTACTACATTATTCCATGACAATAGTATCATTGGATGTATCATTAGATGTATTACTACATTATTCCATGACAATAGTATCATTGTATGTATTCATTGGATGTATTACCATATTATTTAATGTTTTGTAAGGTTAGAGAAGGCTAATTCTCTTCCCGTTGATCGTTATTTTATTTTTTAATTTTTATTTTTTATGTTATTTTGTTTTTTACCCTGAAGAAGTCTTTGAGAAATATATAAGACGAAATATTGGATCTGTGAAGAAGTATTTATGGTTAGTTTAATAAAGAAGTTTGTTAATAATCCAATAGTTTACAGTAATTGTTATCAAATTAATAAAGATGTTTGTGCAACATTATTATATGAACTATCAAAACAAATAGTAAATGATCATATTAAGTTATATTGTAGGGCATTAGTCACCAAAATTTCGGTGTTATAGCATCTCATTGTTTTTATTAACAAAGTCTCCATGAATTTTCTTAGATACGTGTCCTTCTCATTAGCATAAACAATAGGTTCATTGGTAAATAGCGTTTGTCCCGTTTGTTGATGATGCAGAGCTGTTTGGTACCGCTTAGTTTTCCTCCTGACTGCCCCTTCGTGTTCCTTTATACGAATTTTTAGCCGGCGTTTCGTTTCGCCAATATATAAGCATTTATCACCCCCTTCTCCATATTTTATCCCATAAACTACATCAGTTCTGTCTAAATTACGTACATGTTCATGTTCTTTATTTTGACATAATAATCTACCTAATGTATTCTTAGTTTTATGGGCTAATTTGATATCAATTTGGCCTAGTATGGGAGAGAGTTTACTTCTAAGACAATATTCAAATGGAATAGAAACAAACTGGTACATGCTTCTGTCTCCATTATCATTATTTTGTGAATTTTGAGATCTTATCTTAAGTAAACTCCTATGAATAATCCTATTAATAAAATCTAATGGGTAGTTGTTGCTTTGGAAAATACCTCTAATCAAATTCAATTCCTCGAATAGTAGCTTGCCATTGGAACAGAGTTTGATAGCTCTATTAACAGCTGTTTTTACAGCATTGGTTTCATACAATAACGGTCCAGCTGCCATATAATTTAAAATGATGTTTGCATTGGAGCTTTTGCGATAGACAGTAGTATCAAATGAAGAATCATTTCTAATAATCAATGCATCCAAAAAAGAAATTTTGCAATTTATCTCTGTTTCAGATGTGAATTGAATATCACTATGCATCTGATTAAAAATCTTTAGAATGTTGTTTAACTCAGCTTTATCCAATGTGATAAACGTATCATCTACGTACCTACACATGAATTTTATATGCAAACTAATTAGGTCAATATTCCATAGCTGTATCTCAATAAAATTCGTAACTATTTAAGCCAGGATGGCTGAGGATGAAAGACCCATGATCCAATAAAGCTACCAATAAATATAACAAAACTTAAGGTTGGAGACTGACAGTCCCATTTGGAAAAAAGATATTAAAGAAAATAAACAATACAGAAAAGAATTATAAGCAAATACTTTTAGACAAATCATCGATTATTTAAAAGTTAAAAGTAGATCCTTATGAAAGAAGATCTTAAAATTGCTCTATACAAACCGAATTATTATAATTAGAATAGAAAACATGAATAACTTTTTTTACCCTGAAATTGGTGCATTTTTATTTGACTTAATTCAGGCTCAATCTTGTCCTGTTAAGAAAGAAGCAAGTCGTTAAGATTGACCTATGAAAAGTAAAATCAATCTAGACAGTATTACCAAACCCACAAAACTGAATTTTGATTTACTTAGGATTTTCTGAGAATCATTTCTTGCAATGTTTAGTTATTGCGAAGACAATATTTATATACAACAATAATATCGATTGCCAAGAATTGACAACAGTAATATCGATCTCTTGAAAAAAAATTAAAAATATGAAAATTCTCCTTGTTTTGACTTGTATGAGTTACTTATTTAGAATTCTACAAACCCAGTTATTGGGTGGCTCCGTTTTGTTCTCTCCTATTCCATCTTTCCAAACGTAGTAATCTGTATATGGATCAATTTTCTTTCGACTTTTATCGAACCATTCATGTTTATCACTGGTATGATTTGGCACAAAATCCAGAACAACCTTAATTCCTGTTAAAGACAAATAAAACTTTTATTAATAAACAGAAAAGCGAAAGAGTTTTATTTGTAGGCTGTGCCAGAGGACGCAAAATAAACTCTTCTTTTTTATAGTTTTAACGACTTTAATCAAGAAAAATAAAAAAGCAACATTTTGAAGAAAGTACACCTTAAATTCTTTCAAGAATTTCTCGTTTGTTTGTATGTTTGTTTTCTAAAATTTTCAAAGAAAGATTCTAATAATTTACTTATAGAATTAAGAATTTTATTTAAATTCAATTTTACTTGAAACCCATTCGTAATGATTAAGAAATAATTTTGGAATATAGCCTAATATTATAGAAATACCTCTTTGATGTGCTTCAGTAAGAAGTTCTTCAAAATCTTCCATTGAACCAAACATTGGATCAATGGCTTCGAAGTCTGAGATGTCATAACCAAAATCTTTCATTGGACTGGCAAAGATGGGACTCAACCAAATTGTCTCCACTCCAATATCAGTGAAATAGTCTAATTTCTCTATGATTCCTAAAGGAAATTAAGAACATTTTAGTAATTTCTGAAAAATAGCTTTCAAATATTAGTAGCACATAAGGTGATATAACCAAGTTTTTTTAATTAAAATAGCTTTAGTCAGAATTGTCTAGAATATGACCAAATAGAACAGTAATACTGAAAGCAAAATATTTCTTTCAAGAGACAAAAAGAACTTCAGTCAATGTAATTTATATTCAAGACATTCAGTGAATCTATAGGTTTTACAGTTATGTAAATAAATTTGCATTGGCATGTATTTAGTTGAAATCTAAGAAGAACCTAATAATCTGCGCCAGGTGACAGCCTCGCATGAGGCAGATACGTAGTAATCTGGGTTTAAATCCCGGCGTGGACATGGCTGTTTGTGAAAATTTCTTTCCTGTGTTTGTCTGCTTCGTTTTCTTTCTCTTCCGGTCTGAATTCATTTCTTAATCTGCCTGAGGAATGCAGCGGGAAACCATCTCAGTATCTTTCCCTTGAAATTCTATAGATTCTTCTAGGAGTTTGCCATCTTGGGAACACTAGAGATCCATAGAACACGGACCTTCGGCTACGAAGATCACACATCGGTGCAAACCGCACGTAACAAATCAATGTCCATCTTATTTCCTATTATTTTTATAATTTTTTTTTGTGGTGGTTATTATTCTATCCTCCAACAAAAGAAAACACAGGAAAGAAAATTCATTCTGATAATAAAAGTAAGTAAATATTGTTTTCTTTGGTCAAATGAAGAATTGACACTGCTGGGGTCCTGTCTACTCAAGTCCTGCTAGTAAAGATAAGAACACAGTAATGTAATTTTGCGCACATTTGAAACGTCGTTAGTAATGATGATAAAACAGCAAAGACTAAGTGAGGGAACAAGAATTACGCCAAACCAAACAGTAGCTATCCACAGTGCCACAAGCCACAAAAGATAAGATTTGTGAACTACTTCAAAACTATTGATCCTACTTTAAAACTTTATAATCGTTATGGATTACAATAGGACTGATTACGAAAAAAACATTCATTCTAGACATAGGATCTTATCTTGTACTAACTTATACAGTGATTTTTGATGATTGCAGAGGAACATCGTAAATTCTTTAAGGACATTTTCATTTCAGAATTTCACAGTGATATGTGAAAATTATTTTCTAAGTGAAATAGCATTACAATTTCCTAAACCAGTAATTTGGCAAAAGGCATGTGTTCAACTTTTTGTCAACTTATCTGCATCTGCATTTTGTAGTTCAACTTTCTGTTCTTCCTCCATCTGATTAGGCGATTTGTGTCCTGATTTAGTTCTTAAGCTAAGCTTTTTTATTTCCTGAGACTTCATCATCTGTAGAATACGCCGAAATAAAACTTGAAGAAAACTGCGTTTTATTTTTATTCTGCTAAAAACTCCACTAATTTGGATTCATGGAATTAAATGAATCACTTAACTTAACAGCATCTCGAACATTGAGCTTTGCTCTGTAAAATAAAGCGAAAATAAAGTAACACTGTGACAATCTCGTGGTTATTTAACCCCCTTTCGGGAAATGGACAGCTCTGCAGGGAATTCAACGCGATGTTGAAAGTAAAAAGTTTTAAAAATTATTTTTAAGTAAAATTATTATTTTATTACACGTAAAAATGCACTGAACATGATTTATTAATAATAAAATAAAACGAAAATAAAGTAAGAACAGTGTACACAATAACCTGGTACCCAGGTCCCTAAATGAGTTTTCCCGAAAGTCGAGGCCTAGCTAATTCGCTTTCTCGCACCTGAAAACGATAGATTCACCCTGTTTCATCAAAATCCTTAGACCCGTTTTCATATAATTTACAGGAAATGCTCTCTTTGTAATATTTGATTTCATTTGATTTAAATTACTACTCATCATAACAGAAAGACTTCACTGATCTTTCCTGGAATGACCTGAATCTCAAATTTGTTAGCTTATCATTTACTTCTTTTTTGTTTTGTTTTTTTTTTGTTTTTTTTTGTTTTTGTTTTTTCTGCTTAAATTTAGAGCATGTATTTTTTTCCAGACCCAAAAACCTAAAGTAAGTAAAAAATCATGAAGTTCGTAAAACCACATATTCGTAGAATATATTTTTGGCTATTTGCTTGGTCTTCTGCTGCTTCCAATTTACATCATATAGAGGAACCCCTAATTATTTAAATATAACAACATTCGTAAACCGTGTCACTATTAATGAACAACGAAACAAATTTCCTATTTGTCATCATGCAGTTAATAGGCTATAGACTGATCTAATGATTGAACGTAGCAATTCTTAAAAAAGTTACGATTTATTCTCCCTCTTCGTCTTCTTCAATACATTCTAATTTGTCCTCTTCTTCTTTTTCATTTTCTGCTTCAGCACCTCCTTCACCTTCGGGAGGAGGAAGTGGCATCAGTAGGCACACAACTTGAGTTTGTTTGTGTGTATAGATGCCTGTGGACCATCATGGTCTAATATCCTCAAGAGAATGATATGTGTTTAAATTTTCCAATTTAAATAAAACAAGAAATGAAATTCAGCACAAATCTAACCAATTTGCCTTTCTG
>JAFIDM010052511.1:12558-40612 GCA_023159025.1 Thereuonema tuberculata | reverse complement strand
TCTTTTATCAAATTGCTGTAATTGCCCTGTCTTGCCCGTCTTGTGCTGCCTCCTATCAATCGGTTATTGAGTTAGGGTTGGGTGAGCCTATTTTCCATTGCAAGTGGCATAAATTTAGGTTTTTTTGTCCACCATTTTGAAATTAGTTGACGGATTCAGTTCATATTGAGACACATGGTAGTCATGTCTTCAAGAAACATAAATGCATTGGAATAATAATAATAATAATAATAATCAACAACATAAATTTAACTTGTGTTAAAAGTTTCATCAAAAAGTAGATAATAATTATATACATAATAAAAGGTGATGAACACTATAAAAATTTATCGGCTTCGCTGGCATCTGCGCAGTTTCTTCCAAGATAAGCGCTCAGCCGGAGAAGTTCTATCTTTATAAGAAATCCGTGAGGTTTATACTGTTCATCTTAGTGTATTTCGTGCGTTATTTTTTTATACTTTTTAACAGAGATTTTAAATTCAAATATGATGAAATTTGCTTTACATTGTTTATTTTATCTCTAAAAAGATTTGTGTGAAATCATACTTTCAGAGGAAATCGTCAAGCAATGCATTTAATTGTCGCTGTTTCTGCTTTAACAATTTGAAACTAAAGGTTTGTAGGTATTCCTAAAGCAATCCTTCATTAATCTTTTTGCTTTTTTCACTATCTTTAAGGAGATTTAGCAATTCAGTTGGCCATCGAGGAGCCTGGATTTAATTTCCGGCCATGAAATTTTTCTATCTTATTTTTTCTTCAGAAGGACTGCAAGGGTCACCCAGTTCTCTATCAAATGGCTATTAGGTTCCTTATTTGGAGATAAAAGCGGGTTGGCATCGGGCTACCCATCTAGTTCCGTTGATTAAGAATCGTGGGAGCCTAAATCTCCCAAGGGCCTTTACTGCCTAAAGAAGTACAAATTGTAACAGTCTAAGATGATTGTTATTTGAATCCTTAGAATTTGAAAATGCAGCACTGTCATATAGTCCATCTGACCTACGACCACATAAAGTACGATACCACGTGTCCAGACGATCGTCGATATTTCAAGATTTGTGGATGCTGGAAATTCAAGAGAAAACAATTTATTTCTCCAAATCTTATCAGCGTATGCCTACAATAGCAAAGCATTATGAGAGTGAGGAACTCGGATAGTATATGTTGGAAAGAAAAGATGAACTGAATATGTTACTAGTGCGCGTAACGTCTTCAAAGGCACTCAAGCTCAAAAAGTTAATCAAGGCTGTTTCTACAGATTTTGAGAAGTGAATGAAGAGTTTTACTTCCTCGATACACACTAACATTCAGTTTTTATCAAGATATTAAGCAAATATTGAAATTGATTTAGAAATTAATATTCTGTTTTATAAATCTGAGATTATTATGTAAGAGATTACTGTTAAAACAACACATCATTTAGGCCTTGGGGGCGCGAGAGGTCTACGCTCCAGCGATTCTCGACCAACATGTGATCGTATGGAGTTGAGGTCGTATGTTTTGCTCGACTCCTCCCTCACCATTAACCCCGAGTAAGAAACCCTGTACCCATTTGGCAAAGGGCTTGTAGAACCCTAGGTTACCGTCTGGAGCAGAAATAAACGTGCAAAAATCATGAACGCCGCCGGAAAGAAATTGCTATAAATCCGTGACATTATATAAGTAAATCCAGTCGAGATAAACATCTTTTCCGTTAATAAAACTTCATAATTTTCTCTCCACTCTACTGCACACAATATTTCAACCTCTAAGTTACGGATCTTCTTCAGGTGATCGAATTTACCGTTTAAATACTGTGTGTATTAAAGTGCAGAGAAAATTATTCGGTTTTCTGAGTTAGAATCTTTAGACTTGGAAAATTTGTATTTATGTGTAAGTGTGTGATCCCATAACTTTTGATGAAGCAAATAGATCTTCTTCTTTAATGTGACAATTAACAAAAAGAGATTGATTGTGTCTTTGTGGTTCTCTGAAATCTCGGCCAGAAGCTCACAAAAGTTTCTTATAAAAAGTAAAGCAATTAAGGTAAAAATACAAACATTTCAAATGAAGTCTAACAATTTAGTCTCTTCGCTGCAAATTTATTCGAGCTTTGATTTGATTTGATTTAAATAATAGTAAATAGATTTTAACGATAAAATTCAGTGTTGATATATTTAATTAATTGAGATTTTCATCACATATAATTAATGATAAGCAGATTTATTTAAATCAGAGAACTTTTTCACTCAATTATTTTCTTGACAAAAATTAAAAAATTATACAAAATATGGAAAGTATTAAAATGACTTGAATCTGTACAGTTTTTTGTTTTTTTAAATATTACAAAAAAGTAAATAAACAGTCACAACAGTTTTCGAAGTGACTGTTTAGTTACTTTTTATGTTATTTTTTTTATAACAACTGCATATTTTTGTCATCTTAATACAGGGTGAGTAAGAATGATTTGAACGATTTCAAAAATTTCCTGTAACATCGCTTTTGTAGTTATATTGCGATTGAATAGAGTATAAGTTCAAGTTTTGTTTTTGTATGCATTGCCTATAAATGTTCGATGGCCACCATTGTTAACACGATAAATGTCCAAACGGTACTGAAAGTCTTTCCAATGCGACGTAACATTTGATCCGTCCATTGTTGTAATTGCAGTGGAAATGAGCTTTTTCTCAATTTAGTTGAGATCCCATGGTAAGGGCGGTACAAATACCTTGTCTTTAACATACCCCTATAAGAAATAGTCACAGGGAGTGAGATCTGGAGAACGGGGAGTTAACGGCTGTTGAATCATTTGCACATGCACCTGAGTGGAAATGGGATGGTGCTCCGTCATGCTGCAGTATGAAATCATCCGTGTCGTTTTCCAACTATGGTAACAACCATTCCATTAACATGTCAAGGTAGTTGGAGCCTATCACAGTGTTCTCTGCCAAGAAGAAAGGGCCGTACACTGTGTTCCCCGAAATGGCACAGAAAACATTCACTTTCAGGGAATCACGCACTTGCTTCATGTAAGCGTTGTGATCCTCCGTTCTCGACATTCGTACATTGTGCCGATTCACTCCTCCACTGACAGGTGGCCTCGTCTTTTAATACATTCCATAATATTTTTGTTTAATTTTTTAATTTTTGTCAAGAAAATAATTGAGTGAAAAAGTTCTCTGATTTAAACTTTTCATACCTAGTTGCAAATATACAAAATAAAATAAATAAATTAGACTTCATAATTTTCGTAGAAGATAACATTAAGCATGAAGGATTATTTATGTTTGACATTCCAGGGTTTTCAAAAATTCATAAACTAGGAACAGGAAAAAGAGGAGGTGGAATTATTATTTCTTATAGAAAAAATTTAGATTTAACCATAATTGAATTTAATTCAGTAACGTACGAAAATATTACATGCAAATATAAAGTAGGTACCTCTGCAGATTTACAATTAATAATTCATGCAATTTATAAACCTCCAAATACAAATAAATTATTATTCAATGAAGAATTAAAAGATAACATAAGAGAAATGAAAAACATAATTAGCTCAAATATAATTTACATAGGAGATGCAAACATAGATATTTATAAAAAAAATTTAATTAATCAAACATTAAACTATTTGCAAACTCTCTATAACTATGGTTTTGTTAATCATATACACAAACCCACTGGAATTGCATGTACCAAGACTACTATTTCAAAATCATGTATAGATCACTGTTTTTCAGACATTAAGAATACCGGAACTATGGCTACAATAATCGAATGGGACATATCAGACCACTTTGGCATAATTTTTGAAATAAATAACTTAAATGATTACGTTAATGATAGAATTATAAACAGAAATATGAAATATAACAATCCTAAGGATGATGATTTCTTCAGCAAAAAAGTATACGAACTGACTCTTCTAATTAGAAATAATTACAATCAAGATACAAACAAAATTATTAATAAATTACATAAAATTATTAAAAAAGCTAAAAGAAGAGAATGGAAAAATAAAAAAAAAAAACAGTAGAAAAGGATCTAGATAAACAAATAGTAAACTATAATCATACATGGATGGATAACGAGATAATGAAACATATAGATGAAAAAAAAAAATTATTCAAGGAATATAAAAAAAAAGGAAAAATAAAATTTTAGAAAGAAAATACAAAAAAAAAAAGAAATTGGCTTAAAAATTTCATTTATAAAAAAAAAAAGATATTACAGAAATTTAATTGAAGATGATCCAAAAGCTAATGTAAAGATAAGGAATCTTCTAAAAAATCAGATTAATGTTAAACAGAAAAATAATAACAACAATGAAATATCAAAATTATTAAAAACATATGAAACAAAGACCATTTTCCAAGAACTAAAAAATGTATTTATTCAAAATAAATCAAAGAATGACAAAAAAAAAAAACAATGAACAAGAACCAATTTTGAAAGGAATTTTCAAAAAAATTCGATGTTTCTATTTCCACCAACTTCAAATGAAATTTTAGAAATTATATCCAATTTAAAGAATCATAATTCCATTGGATGTGATTTTTTAAAAGTAAAAGAAATCAAACTGCATAAAGAAAATTTAGCTATGCTCTTAGTTCAAAAACATTATCGTAACGGGGTCATATCCAACTCTTTGAAAAATTGCCCAAGTTATCCGTATCTTCAAAGGAAATAATACGGATAGCCCATACAAGTTTGACAATTACAGACCCATATCCTTACTCTCGAATATTTCAAAAATTTTTGAAAGTTATCTCTATAAAAAAATTTACAATTATATCAAAAACAACAAATTACTAAATGATAACCAATACGCTTACCAACCCAACAAAAGTACTGAACTATTATTGAATAATTTTTGCGAATACATAAATAGTAAACTAAACGAAGGTAGAATTATATATATTGCGTTTATAGACTTTAGAAAGGCTTTTGATAGTATAGATCATGGTCTGTTGTTAAATAAACTAAATAAAATGGGCATAAGGGGAAAAAATTAATGAACTATTAAAAAATTATCTGAAAAATAGAAAAATTAAAATAAGAATGAATAATTATATACTCATGGACAAAAAAATTAGCGCACCAAGAAATAATTGCGGGATCGTAACGAAACTTGCAATGAAGGTACATGTCGGGGAGATATGCAAATGATTAGAAATGCAGCGTGATTGCGCATTACGTATAGCCGGTAGAGGGCGTTGAACATCGTACTCTGTGGAGTATAAAACAGGTAACCAAAGCTTGTTTGAGTTTGCTGAATCATTTACAAGGGAAGAGCTGAGGTAGATATGCCATTACGCCGTGTTCGAAGACAGTATACGCAGTTGTCGCAGTTTGAGAGAGGGAGAATCATCGGGATGATGGAAGCTGGGTGGTCAGCTAGGCGAGTAACTCGTCAATTAGGCCGCTCTGATTGTGTTGTGAGGAGGTATTGGGACCAGTGGACCCGAGAGATGTCATGTACACGAAGACCAGGCTCAGGACGCCCTCGACAGACCAGTCGTCGAGAAGACCGCCACATAGTCAGAAATGCATCACGCATACAGCCAACTGCTTCATCGGCCGCCATCCAGGCACAGGTAGCACCTTCACTAGGGGCCGCTGTGTCTTCTCGAACCATACGAAGGCGCCTGGCTGAAGGACAGTTGGTATCGCGGCGCCCATTACGTGTGCTGCCCTTGACGCCCACCCATCGACGCCTCCGTTTGGAGTTTTGCCGCGCACGAGGAAACTGGACTGCAGCGGAATGGAACCAGGTCGTCTTTAGCGACGAATCCAGATTCAATCTCGGCAGTGATGACAATCGTGTTCGTGTGTGGAGAGCCCGTGGTGAACGCTTCAATCCTGCCTTTGCTGTACATCGACACACCGCTCCCACAGCTGGTGTGATGGTATGGGGTGCCATTGCCTATAATACACGGTCACCCCTAGTATTGTTCCGTGGCACCATGACAGCCCAGCGGTATGTTCATGAAATCCTGCAACCACATGTGTTGTCACTCATGCAACGGCTCCCAGGAGCCATTTTTCAACAAGACAATGCTCTGCCTCATACGGCAAGGGTGTTACAAGACTGTCTCCGCACTGTTACTACCCTTCCTTGGCCTGCCCGATCCCCAGATTTGTCTCCAATCGAGCATATCTGGGATCATTTGGGACGACGAGTTGGGCATCCCACGAGTTTGAACGAACTAGAGGCAAGGTTACAGCAAATATGGAACGAAATGTCTCAAGACATCATACAGAACTTGTATGACTCAATGCCCGATCGTATCGCATCGTGCATTCGCGCTAGAGGGGGTCCAACGGAGTATTAACTCCTCCGTTCTTTTGCCTTTTTCTCTGAAATAAATTATCCTTTTTCTTTGATTTTCTTATCATTTACTAACATCAAAGTAGTCATTACGTATGTAAATTTTCGTTTCATTTTGACGACTCCTTCTTGGTGCGCTAATTTTTTTGTCCATGAGTGTATAAGCAAACTTGACAATGTGAAGTCTGAGGTCCCACAGGGTTCTAACTTGGGGCCTTCACTATTTAATATTTATATGGATTCTTTAAATAATTGCGTGAACCTCTCAAATATTTTTATTTATGCTGATGATGTCCTTGTTTTTGCGGAAGATATTGAACAATTAATGCGTTTAATAAATTGCAAATAGATTTAAATAATGTAAATAAATGGGCAATAAATAATCATATGACTATAAATATTAAAAAAACTAAGATCATGTTAATGAAAAATAAAAATAAAATTATCATAAAATACCTTACCATATGTTACATAATATTACATGCAAAAATATTGACAATATCTGCCCGATAAATAATTATCAATGCAATTGTGAAAAAAATGAATACATAACGCAGCAAAAATATTTAGGAATCTTTATTGATGAGAAATTTTCTTGGAATGAACATTATCAATATGTCATCAAAAAATTAAATACGTTAACATATCTATTCCATAATTTGAAAGATGTAATTTCATTCAAACAAAAGTTAATTTAAATCATTGATAGATTCAATTCTAAACTATGTCTAAATTGCTGGATCTTCATAAATAAGAAGCAAACTGAAAATATTAATAAAATATTATTTAAAATATTAGACAAAGTTTATGTCAATTTCAAAAATAAAGGCAAAGAGGAAAAAAATAGTATTAGAAAAAGATTCAAAATACTAACAATAGAAGAAAAATTTATTTATAAAGTAATAATAAAAAATTTCTTTGTTATAAAAAATGAAAGAAATAGAAGTAAAGAAGAAAAAAAAACTCGAAATAACTGGTTGTGTAGTCTAAACAATAATAAAATTAAGAACAACTACGGATATCGATTAAATAGTCATATTATATATAAATTATTTAAACAAATTAAATGGGAAGATTACGAGTCTCCAAAAATTAAGGAAATAAAAGAAAAACTAATTTCCGATGTTATTGATAATAAGATTAAATTATAAATGTTATTAGTGAAACTTGACTTTAATATAAACAGTTAGTGCGCGAGCACTATTATTTCTAACTTTTTACTACTATAATTATTTAAACGAATATAAGACTAGTGTTAATTAAATAGCTTATAATTTCTTATTCTCATAATTATATATTCCTATATTTTTATGTTTATTTCTTAATATTTTTCTTATTCTTAATAAATTTAATAATCTTTTATGAACCAATTTAAACTTATGTTAATGCTTGTAATTTAATTAGGATACTTAATATCAATTCATGAGACCTATACTACAGATGTGCATTTAGTATAAGCACACCTAATAGGACTGAGGAACATTAAAAAAAAAAAAAATATGCAGTGGTGCTCTTAACGCTTTTAAAGGCACTCAAGCGCTAAGGGTTAATGGCAATCAGTTCAAAAAAGTTTAGATAACTGATATTCGCGAAGACATTTTTCAGGTTCTCACATTTCTTATTTTTTTCGCTCATTTACAATTGAAGAAGTTTTCCGAATACAGCAATTGTATCAGCTGTTTTCTACAGATATTTAGAAGTGAATGAAGAGTTTTACTTTCTAGAAACACACTGATATTAAGTTTTTATTACAGCAAATATTTAAATTTATGTAGAGATTAAATTCTATATTATAACTCTTAGATTATTATGTAAGAGTTTACTGTTAAACTGTTACACAAAAGATCAGCAAGTCCTAGAGTGATCGAAAGGTCTAGGCTTCAGCGATCCTCGATCAACGGGACTAGTTGAGATCGGATGCTTTACTCGTCGCCCGCTCACCTTTAACCCCCGAGTAAGAACCCAAGTTCTCATTTGGCAGAGGGCTTTGTGAACCCTAGGTCCATCTGGAAGAGAAATAAACATGGAAAATCCCTGACCACTGACGAGAAGAAACTACTATAAATCCGTAACATTATATAAGTTAATCCAGTCGAGATAAACAACTTTTCCGTTAAAACACTACATTATTTTCTCTCCATCGTGTTGCATACAATATTTCAACGCGTAAGTTAGCGATCTTCTTCAGGTGATCGAATTTACCAGTCGAAATACTGTGTGCATTAAACGTGGAGAGAAAATTATTAGGCTTTCTGAGTATATTTCTTTAATGAGTTATAATATCTTTCCAGTGATAGCAAAATATTATTCTTAAACCATTTGGGAAAAAGAAACAATTTTATTATTTGTATATTTACTTAAGAAGAAAGGATTGCAGACAAAAGAAAAGTCCCATTCCTTAGATACAAAACCTCAATCACAAAAATTAATAATAAACTAAAAATAAATAAAAAAAAAATAACCACTAATTGCATGAAATTCACTTACTATTCAATTGAATGTTAATACAGGTAAAATAAGACACGTAATTGACTAATAGTAGTTTGGAAGTCAATACATAATCATGGAGTTGAGTGGTTGAAATATTAAGTATTAAGATGACCAGGATTTGTATAGTTTTTGTTTTTTTTAGTAATATTACTGCACGTTAAACAATATGAATTATTGAAAGTACTCTTAAAGTTGTGTCTGTAACTTCTTGTTTATTTCCGTTTCTCCATTGTTTTATCATCTTAACATTATAGTTAATCTCTCTATTCTCATAAGCCTCTTATGGTTCAAGATATGGAATGAAACGATTCGAAGGAATAAGATTGATACCTGATAAAAGAAATACAACCAACTGACGTGACCAAGATGAGAAGCACTAGATACAATGCTCGCATTTCATGCAATTACTTGCTGCTTAATGCAAATAATGCTCCACTTCCTCAAGTTTTGAAACTTGTGTTAAATATCTCAACCTTTGCTTCATAAAGAGTGAATTCAATTTTGAAAAGATTGTTCTATCTGCTCATAATAAGACAATAAGTTTGTATTCAAAACAGAAAATTTACAGTTTAAAAAATTTAAATAAATTTAATAAGTAATAAGTAAATTTAATAAGTAATAAAACAAATTTAATACAACATTTTCGTGTTGATTGTTTTCAATTCTACTTTCTATTCACTGAAAATCTAACTGAATTGGAATGTTTTTTTTTTTTTTGTGTGAATAAATACAATTTGATTTTGTATTTTAATTCTACTAATGTTACTATCTCCGTTTTTACAGTTATTATCAGATTATTTTACTGGCTGTTAAGGTAAAATAAGCGGCGCAAAAAAAATTTATCTTCCTAATTATTTCAAAATTCAATTCATTGTTTTAAAGGAATCATTCATGGAACTAAGCACGAAGTAGTTGTGTCCTAGTCCCATTGATCGTACCTGATGTTCTATTGGAAAAAATTTCTTCATTTCTTTTCATGACTGGAAGGAAATAAAGATTTTCTAAAGAAGCCAAGAGCATCAAGTTGTTCCGATTTTTTTTTTAATTCTATTTAATTTAATATAAATAGAAAGGGAAAAAAAGAACTAAAAAATTTTGAAAAATACGATTTTATATCTAGATATGCCCATCTATGAAAAAAGTAACTAATTTAGCTTATATTTCAGACTTTGTTAAACTTAAACTTAAACGATTCATAATCATATATAGTATTTAAAATCTTTATGGTATTTATGGCAAAAATTATTTCCTTCTAAAATTAAAATCTTTAATTTAGAACTCAAATAAGAAGGTTACGTAAGAAAGTTTCATGTTATGTAATATTATATAAAAAAGTTATGTAATATTCGAACTATAATGTTTTGCATTCAACTAAACAGGAAAACTAAACTGTTTAAGGTCCTTACTCAAGCAATTACAGGCGACTGAAAACTTTTAATTTCTTTTATATATTTCTTTTTCAAATGTACTAAAAATTCTGAAAATTTAAAAATGAATTTGTGAAGGATCTGGGATTTTTATTGTCTAGTTTTTAATTTTCAAAATATTCAACAATAACTTAAATAAAAATTCAAAAACAGTCAATTTTTTTTGGGTGTTTAGGTTTTACTCGGTATTTTCAACTCAAAAAAAAAATTGGAAACCTGAAATGATAAAACATTCGTAAAATAATGTTTTGTATTTAAAATAGTTATTATTGGTACAACAGTAAAATTTTAAAAAAGTAATTTAATTTGTCACAATTTTTAAAAGAAAGAAATATTTTTTTAAAACATTATCTTTTGCACTAATAATTTGACAGTTTGAGAGAGGTGGACTGCGGAGACAGTCTGGTAGCGTTTAGTGACGAATCGAGATTGGACATGGATAACCACCGTACTCGTTTGGAGAAGCACTGGAAAGCTCACTCATCCGGACTTTATTCTGAACGACACACAGCTAGGACTGTGACGTCATGGTGTGCGGAGTAACCTCCTATGATTCTCCTTTGGTTTGATCAAGGGGAACATTGATGGCTCAGCGTTCCTTTCAGGCGATTCTGCTGCCTCATGTCCTTACCTTCCTTGAACGGTTGTAGCAGCACATTTTCGAATGTAAGATGATGCTCCACAATATAGCATGAGTTTCCATGGACTGTCTCCTTACTTGGCCCACAGGGTCTCAAGAAATGTCGCCAATTGACCATCTAAGTGTATGAGCGATCTCAGCTTTTTTTTGTTTTTAAATTTTCAAGATATTCTGTGATTAATTAAATTAAAACTCAATATTTTGGTATTTTGAACCCTTTCTGGAGCCAATCTAGATCAAATTTTGCAGTTAACAATTAATGTTATTCTGATTATATCTTAGTATTTACAACAATTACTTAGAACAATTAACTTTTATTATTCATTTCTGTTATTTGACTTTCTTCGAGTTGAAATACTTTCTTTCTATAAAGCAAGATATTTAAAAAAAAGGTTTATTTAAATGAGAATGATAAATAAATTCTGCTTTTAAAGAAAAAGTTCTACCATTTAATTTACTTAAGATTTCAAGAAAAGTACATATTTATAACATGAAGGTTTATTTCATAGATATATTTTAAAACCTTACTTTTTCAATATTACCGATCCAGATAAAGTTTACTAAAAAATTCTCCAAATATTTAAATACTAAGAATGAATATTTTCAGGTGCAAAATGGGCCATAGACATATTAAATGAATTCGATTTGAATTAAAACGGATTGAATAAATATAATTGCGCTTCAACCAGTACTATCAAATTCATTAATCTCCTGATTCTCAGCTACTTTCATCATCATTTTGTTTCCGATGATAAAACGGATGGAATAGAAGTTATTTTATGAGACGAAATCGCAAAACAACAATAGGTCAACACCTCTTGTTATTTCATCAGCAATTGTAGAGGAGAGGTGAAGTCAATTTTGATGGATAGGAAGATGTAGAATTCAAAATAAACATTCTCGTATTTTAAGTGATTTTTTTGAAAACTTAATGAAGTCTAACATTTTATACATTAAACCTTTGAATAATTTATCTTTATAAAGGCTTCTTATAATGACTTCTTTTGATTTTCCTACAGATTAGAAAATAGCAGAAACAAATTCCGTTATTTGAACTTAACCGTACTTTTATCAAATAGTGAAAAAACAATATTTAAATATAATTGTGAACTTTGCCTCTTTGTTTTTAAAACTGATTTGATGAAAATTGATTAAATGTAATTTTAAGAGTTTCAAAAACTTTCACTCAATTCCACGATAAGAACTTTAAAAATCTTTGTAGTCATAATGTGACTGTGGGCGAAGTTATTGCGAACAATTGTCTGCAGACCTGAAGACGATTCCTGAACAATAGGACACGAAAGGCCTCGTCTATTTCTCTTTAAACGATGTGGGAAATATCCCAGAGTCTCGTTTATCTTTATTTTAGAGCCACAGAAATAAATAAAATGGAACTAATCACTTTATGAAAATCGTTAAAAATTTCATTCGATTATGAAAAAAAATCCTTTAATGATAATTCTCAGATTTCTTCTTATCATATGTAGAAAATAGACACAATAAAACTTACAACTCCTTTGCTTGGCATTCTATATTTCGTCCTATGATAGGACTTCTTCAGGAATCTCAGATCACAAATGATACAAAATATGAAATAAATAAGAAAGAGAAAAACTTTCCTCTTCTTATTCAACATAAAATATAATAACAATGTAAATCGTAACAAACCTATCATATTACAAATTCTTTTCAATAATCCCTTTATACTACAAATTATTTAAACAAACTCATCATATTACAATTTCTTTAAACAAAACCCATTATATTATAAATTCATTTAAATAATATTAACATCATTAAGCAAGTTAATACCACTAAACAATACGAAAGGAACGTAAATTTAAATAATCCAAAACAAATACAAATTAATTTGAACAGACATGTAGATATGACAATTAATTTCTCATTTTAGTAGTAAAACTTCTTTTACTTTCCTGTTTTTACTCAAAGACTTTTTGAATAAACTCAAAGATACATCATTTAAACTCATTTAAACTCAAAGATACTCAGATTCATATTATATTATTTTTAACGTGCTGAATATTCAATTTACAAATCCAATGATCAAGCACTAAATTAAAATGATTAAAATGTTAAAACCTAATGATAAAAACAACAACGTACGTATTCGGATCCTCTTACTTCTAGATCCTTTTTCAAGTTCTTAACCCCCTTTAAAATGGAAAATTGCATTCATTCAAAATGCCAATTTTTTTCAACGTCTTCTTGTTTTCTGTGCCAGATTCTATTGATATAATGTAGAAACTTTTGTTGTATATCGATTCCTTGTGATACCATTGGATAGTGTACTTTAGAAGCCTTCAAATGATATATACCTTGTCATTCCAAATAATTTAATTTCTGAAACATTAGGTATCAATGAAAATATGAAGGTTGAGGCGATTTTTCTGCTCGCCAGTGAATTTCTTTGTAAATTGTAAAGAAGTGGGTGGATCTGGTGGCTTTACAATAAATGTTTTATTAAACGGTTCTATTAAAATTATACACAGTATTAAGTTACTAAATTAATGTAGCGAAATTTACATAAAGTATCAGCTTGATACTTGAATTCTGTTTTACTCAAAACAATTCTATTTTACTTAATACTTAAGTTTGGTTTGACTCTTAGTGAAGTTTTCTTTCTTCTGTAAGGATTCGACTGACGGGTTCTTCGTTCGTCTTTAACACACGGATAGAGAAGGCTTCGGAGTCTTCGAGCGCAGACGGGTTATTCATACCTTCGTGACGGTGTCTAACACATCCTTCGGTACAGCAACCACACGCCTTGTTCAACTCGTCCGTTGATTCTCGTATCTTCGAACTAACCTCTCTCGTTGTCATCGGTCGAACTTCTCTCTTCCATTGTCAGCTAACGAACTCCTCTTTCTCGAGTCAGCTATCGAACTCCCCTCTGCCGACTTGTGGCAGTCCAGTAATAGCGGTTCGCCAATCACCTAATTTGCATATTAAACTTATAAATAATAAAACATACATTATTTGAAGGATATTAAATTAACATAATTATTTAAATAAATAAATATAAATAATTATTACAATACCTCATTACAATCCCCCCCGAGCCATCAGAAAAAAAAACCAAACAAACAAACAAAAGCAATAGTAACAGTTAAAGTTAACGGGCCTTACAAAATTTGTCGAGATGACCTCGGATATGACATTTGTAACATTTACGAGTCTCTATAAAATTTGATTTAGAACAATGATTAGAGTAAACTTTTGGATTTTTATGACAATTAAAATCTTGGTTCTTTATTACTTTTTACAATTACAGATTTTGGGCTCTTACTACTATTATTATTTACAGTATCAGATTCCATCGGTTCACTTCCATTGTGAAACTCAGGGTAACAGTAGATAAGTTAGATAAGTTTACCCCCTGTGAAACAACATGTGCATTTCAAAAGACAGGGCTACCTTAAATGCATCCTGTAATGTGGAAGGAGCTCTATAAAATATTTCAGATTTAACATGAGAATTATTACCTTCAATATAATACTGCACTTTATCAATTTAAGACATATCATTAATTTTACTAACAATTTCTTGAAATTTACTATTATAGTCATTAATAGTACTAGTTTGCTTTAACATGCGTATCTGACGCCTTAATTCTATTTGAAGGTTAGGCACTTGAAACTCTGCCGTAATTCCCAGCTCAAATGCTTGCCAGGTAGGAAATACACCAAACGTACGAAGTCTACCAACATATCAATTTAACGCTTGTTTTTCAAGTCACCCAATTACAATAGCTAACTTAGCAGTATCATCTAACCCTTTTGCGAGAGCAACTTGCGAAAATGTAAACAACCAGGTCCCCACGTCAATAGTGGTATCGCCTGAAAATTTAGGCAAAGTAGTTAATTTAGAACTGCCAAAACTCACATTCTGACGTTGCATCATTTCGCTAGTTTGCTTCATCGACTCTGTCTGTTGTTGAATTCCGGCTATCATAGCCTCAACTAAAGCTGTAGGGTCTGTCATGATAAAAGAGAAAAAAAAATAAATAAATGATAATACACCTTATACTAAGTCAACTACAAAAATATTAAAGTATAAAAAAAAATTACAGATAAATTCCTTTAAGCTACAATAATTCCTAAGAAGCAACGGAATTGACATTCCCGTTCCTCCCCACATAAAAGAATAGAACCAGCCACCATCGCAAGATAATGGAACGCTCTGCTACCAAATTGTAAAGAAATGGTAGCGGATCTGGTGGCTTTACAATAAATGTTTTATTTAACGGTTCTATTAAAATTATACACAGTATTAAGTTACTAAATTAATGTAGCGAAATTTACATAAAGTATCAGCTTGATACTTGAATTCGGTTTTACACAAAACAATTCTATTTTACTTAATACTTAAGTTTGGTTTGACTCTTAGTGAAGTTTTCTTTCTTCTGTAAGGATTCGGCTGACGGGTTCTTCGTTCGTCTTTAACACACGGATAGAGAAGGCTTCGAACTTAGACGGGTTATTCATACCTTCGTAACGGTGTCCAACACATCCTTCGGTACAGGGACCACACGCCTTGTTCAACTCGTCCGTTGATTCTCGTATCTTCGAACTAACCTCTCTCGTTGTCATCGGTCGAACTTCTCTCTTCCATTGTCAGCTAACGAACTCCTCTTTCTCGAGTCAGCTATCGAACTCCCCTCTGCCGACTTGTGGCAGTCCATTAATAGGGGTTCGCCAATCACCTAAATTGCATATTAAACTTACAAATAATAAAACATACATTATTTGAGAGATATTAAGTTAACATAATTATTTAAATAAATAAATATAAATAATTATTACAATACCTCATTACAAAATTGTCAATTAGCTGAAGACAGCGATCTGTTGAAATCAGTTGTTTGCAATATGTCTCGAATGAATCCTTTTTGGAATTCTTTAGCTTACTGGCATGATTGTTCACTTGGTCTTTGTACTGATGGGCAGAAGTCAAACAACTCTCATATACAGTACAAAGACCAAGTGAACACACGTACAGCAACCCCTCGTTATATCGCGCATTCGGATACATCGCGCATTGTAGCATGTCTCCCAATTTTTCCCCCGTTTTTTTTCCATGTGTACTTTTCTTAAAATCGACATAAGACGCATGGTCAAGATCTCCGACAGACAAAGAAAAAGGGGAGGGGTGGGGGGGGGAGTGCTCCAAATGTTAACAGGTGGGTAGGTCGCATCTCATTGGCTGAGGCACTTGCTGGAATGCGTCGAGGCTATGAGACTCTCGGCGAGGCTAGGCTATTTTCTGTAGCACGCAGTAAAATTGCAGACTTTATTCAATTTGGTTAGCTTCAAATGGTTCTTACGTTAAAATGGCTGCTAAGAGAGTAGGTTTATCAGTTAAAGTTAAACTGAACGCAATAGAAAAAATTAAAAAGGGATCTACCCAAATTTCGGTGAGAGATTGGATTAGATGCGATGACGACGAAGAGACTACGGAATATCTCTCTGATGAACAAATTATAGCTCAAGTGCAGGGAGTCGACGATGACGAAGAAGAGGCACCTAATCCTTCTGTGACCATGAAGAAAGCAGTAGAAATGATGGAGAAAGCATATAATGCATTCGAAAGATGCAATTCCTCTAATATTGGTGAGATGCAATTAATAAACTTTCGTTCTTTAATATTTGCTGGAAAACAGGTTTTACGAGAAAAATCAAAGCAGCTGACTTTAGATGGATTTTTTACTAGAAAATGAGTGGAATATGTATAGTTTGTATTACCTGTGCAATAACGTGTAATGTTTATAGTAATTAATAATAATATGTCCTGTCTAAATTTTTGTTTCTTTTTTTAGAGTAGTTATATTATTTAATATGATTTAGTTTTATCTTTCAAATACATACTATGTGTTTCAGTTTAAAAACTTTGTTGAGAGCATAAAAACATCAAAAGTATAATATTTATCAGGTCGCTCGTTATATCGCGCATTCGGTTATATCGCGGTTTTTTGCTTGTCTCCCGGGAAGCGCGATATAACGAGGGGTTGCTGTACCAGTAAGCTGAAGAATTCCAAAAAGGATTCATTCGAGACATATTGCAAACCACTGATTTCTACAAATCCAGTTACGCCTGCTGTTGTCCATGTTAACAGTGATCTGTTATTTTTTCGTATTGTTTTCTTTTACATTATAAAATGAACTTAAAATTTTATTAGTGGTGTTAGTGTGAAGACAGCTATCGCTTCATTATTACAATGACTAAATGGTGAAACAGTTCTGAGAAACAGTGATCTTTAAATTATTTTTTTTCTTCTGATTTATTTTACATAAATACAATTTCCATCAGAAATACCTGAAAAACATTTAAATAATTAAAAGGCATTTGTTTATTTTTAATTACATGAAGAATTCACACTTTCACTTCGGAAAATATGTTTTTAAGTGAAGGAATTAATTACGTTTATAAGTTAAAACGATTTACAAAAAGGAAAATTGAAATATATGGAAAAGATTTGAATGTTTTCTTTCCATTTCTAAATAACGCATAAATAAATTTCATTTTAATTAAAAAGATATAAGAAAGCTCCGTTCATTACATCACAATAAGTTTTAAAAGTGAAATTAATAACAAATAAATTTCATTTTCAATTTTTTCCGTAAATTTTATTTGATGGTCAAACTTTATTGAAGGATACTTCTACGGACACATCACGATATCTACTTTTTGTAACCCGGACGAGAAACGTGTTTTTCAGCTATTTTTCGTTTAGTAATATACAATCTTTTTTTTTTGGGGGGGGGGGGGAAGTCACAAAAAGTACTTTAAAGGACTTTCTTCGTTTAAAATAACAATAATAATTGGATTGAAATGAAACTGAAATAAGTAACATTCTGTTTAAAGAATTTCTTAATTGAAGCTCAGTTCGTATGTCTATGTTATAACGACTTCTACATCCGGGAATCGCAGTGCTTTGAGGTGCAGATTCCATGGCGCCATTTTCTATATCTAGAGCTTTGAATAAATACAGTTTCCTGATCCTGCTATTTTAGGTTTTAACTGTCCATTGACAGAATCACGAAAATCATGGTAATTAGACAAATTCGGGATCTGTACATACTGAATCAATTATGTTGAGAATTATGATTGAATAGTGCAAAATTGGGTTTTTGATTACCGTTTTGATTCGGTTTACTAAATGAACTCAAACAACGCATCGCTTGAAATTTGTACTTGTTCCTTGAATTACAATGGATTTGAATAACGAGTTTTGGCGCCAATTAATAGAGGGTCACTTTTAACCACTGTGTAGGTGTTTCATTGATTGCAAATGTTTAAAAATTCTAGAATGATTCGGTATTTTGAAATGATTTAGTGAAAGTTTAACCATCATAATTCTAAAAAATTGCCGTCGCACATATTGAATAATAAAAAGACATTAAAAATTAAAATGTATTAAAAAGATTATATGTTTTAATATGTTTTAATTTTTAATGTCTTTTTATTATTCAATATGTGCGACGGCAATTTTTTAGAATTATGATGTCTCTAAGTTTAGCGCACCTTAAAATTTTAACTTCAAGTTGAAAGTTTAACCATTAAATAACTAGTTATTCTGTAGGATTAGTCGTTAAAAGCAATTTTCTTCTTTAATTGAGCTTATTAATTTGAAAATTAGTAGTTGGATACTTTTATTCTCTGTTCACAATCCTATTTTTATGAGTTCCATTTCTGATGATAAATCAGTTTATTTATATTTGGTAGTTTGAAATTGATTATGTATTATTATTAATCAGTATTAGGTTTTTGTTGAAGACAAGAGTTACACTGTTCAATACAATATTCTTTATAAAGCTCTACAAGACAAAATTTAATCTGTTTCCAATTTCGAAAAATAAAGACCTATTAATGTTTCCTTTTTTATTAAAGCGAGTTTTCATTAGCATTTTTCATTGTTGCAGTACTTTGTATCATCCATCAGGCTTAATGGAAAGAAAGCATCCGTTCGTAATTATTATTCTATTATAGATCTAAAGGGATCTGAATTTGACTGAAGAACAATGTCTGGCACTCGTTGGCTTATTTCTTTTAGTAAATGACCGAAATCAAAGTTAAAAAGTCTCTATCTTGTGCTAGTTTTAATTGAAAGCCATCAGTTTTATTTTGAGATAGACTTCATTGTTTGTTATCAATCAATGTTTTATGAGTTATTTATTCCAAGACAAAATCAGTTTCCAGGGAATGATCGTGACCTGTCGGATGAAAGTAAAACATTTTGATTAGTTTTCTTCTTACAGAGACTTCAGCTTTCTTTCTACAACGCTTTCTTTCTACAAAGCAAAATAATTAAAAAAAGTCTTAATTAAATGAAGATGATAATAAAGTTCTGCTTTTAAAGAAAAAGTTCCACCATTTATTTATCACTGATGATTTCAGTAATTGTGTATGTTTATAACATGTAGGTTTATTTCATGGATGTATTTTTAGCAAACAGCTTTATTACAATTATCAATCCAGATAAAGTTTAGTAAAAACATTCTCCAAATATTTAAATACAGAAATTGAAAGTGGTATCTGCACCAAATGTAGCCACTTCCTCAGAGTTGTGCAATATGGATTTAGACATTCTAAATGAGTTCAATACGAGCATCTTGAAATTACAGTTGGCCCTTTGAATTAAACTGGCTTGACAAAATGATATCTACGCTTCAACCAATACTAGTATCTCTGTTAACAAGATAAGCGTTTGAGTAGCAAATTGTAAGGGGTCGCATTATTTTGTGTTTACTAGTAAGCTGGGAATTGATTTAGTCATAAATGCTCTTAAAAACTATCAGTCTCTTCAACATTTGATTTCCGGTGATAAAACAGACGGATTAAAGCTATTTTGCGAGATGTAATCACATAACAAACTGAACTGTTGATCTCTGCATCGTTCGCTACTTTCTGTAAATAATGCGTTTTTCTTTGAACAGTGAAATAAAGAATTTTAAAAATTTTGAATTAGGTGAGATGGTGTAACAGTTACGCTATCGCTTCATTATCACTACAATAAACATATGATGACATTTCAGAACCACAATGACCTTCAAATTATATTTTTTCTTTAGATTTAATTTAAATAAACACAACTTTAATCAGAATCTTTGGAAGACGTTTAAACTATCAAAAAGTATTTGTTTGTTTTTTAATTACATTAACAATTCTAATTTTAACTCCTGAAATTAAGCGAAAGGAGATATTAAAAAATGAAAATTAAAAATTTATGTAAAACATCAGATGTTAAGAATGAGAAAGAAAATACAAAGAAAGTTTTCTGTAGTCTTTGAGAGAAAGATCAACAAACTTCATTTTAATTTAAAAGGAATTATCAGAAGGTTTTCAGGCTCCAGTCTACATCTGGCTTAGGAGGGGCAGGACAATGATGGCAATTAGACAAAATCTCGTGTATAATTACTGAATCAATAAATTCAGAATGATATTCAGTGGCCACTTATTAGAGTTGTTCAAAGAGTGCAAAATGGGGTCTAGATTTACTAAATCAACTTAATGCAGGCCATATTTGAAATTGTTCTTTACCTTTAAATTACATAGGCTTTGAATAATCTCCGTCAGTCTGTAGTAGTGTCTTCTCTAACCTCTATGTAGGTGTTTGATAGATTGAAATTGATTCTGTTTTATTAAAAAACTATGTAGTCACATATTTTTTTGGTTTCAAAATTCTGTAATGATTCAGTATTTTGTAATGATTTAGTAAAATCTTAGATAAAATTATTTTAAAAATTTAAATCGTATATTGTTTAAAACATAAAGCAGTTTTTAAATATATTTTTGCTTTAGAGTAGAAAAATGAACTTCTAATATTGTAATATTTGAAATATTTCAAATTCCTGATTATAATCATAATCTTACTGTATTTAATAGAGAATAAGGGAGAATAATCTAACAGTTTCCCTGGGTCTGCCACAGGGTTATTTGTATTTAGATAGGAGAGTTGGAATCATAGGAGGACATAGAATAGACCGAAGAGTCCTATTCCAGTCTTCAGGTGGACACAGATTACGAGAAAAAGCACCCATTTCCAACCTGTGCCTTGAACTATCAATCTAGTTTTAGTTTACTAATTTTCGATCACAGACGAACGAACAGATAGAGGACAAGGCTGATTTAGAATTATATAATTTTTAATCGCAAGATATTAGAAAATTAATAATCTTAATTAAGAAGAATCCTACTTTTTTAGTACCCGAAACCCATCACTAACGTTTCTCGATGTCTTTAACTATTAATTATTTTTTTGAACCAATCTTCCAAAAGATGGGAGACGGATATTTACATCTATTCCACTAAAAATAATATCCAAGCTTTACTTTCGTTTTAAGAGTTTATGCTCAGCGATTATTAAAATAAGATCTGTAAAATCTAGAATAACTTTGACGAGTCCTTTGGAAAGAATGTGTTATTTATTCAAGCATGAAAAATATATTTCTGAATACTTTATGTTGTCTTCTTATCTATTTATCGGTGCTAAGTCTGTTACTTTTTTTATATCTTTAACTAGTTTTAATTTGAAATGTAAATGAAATCTATATTTATGATGATAAATTTACTTGAATTGTTTATATTTTAATTACTATTAATAATCTTTGTACTGATTACCATTCTCTGATAATGCACTTAAAAATCCTCAATCATGTTAAATATACATTCGAACATGTAATCAATGACAATTGATCTTCACAAACTCATTTCCATCATTTATGAAATATTTTCAATGACGGATTCAATTTTTTTAATCTTTATATATATTTCGTTTTATAAACAAATGTGTAGGAGTTCAATGTTTTGAAGAAGTCCGCCAGCAAAACAGTTCGATTTCAAAGCTTTAATTACAGTTGTTACCCATGGATTTATTTCCATCGTATTTTGTTTGAATTTTTAACAATCAATGCTCAATCAATTTGTCTATTGTGATTAATTATGCAATGAAATCTTAAATTTCTTCTTTAAACATTCTTCTTCATTATATTCAAATAACCAAATAAATTAATAAAAAAACTTTTCATTACCTTGAAGATCAGAAACAACAAGATTCCATTATTTTCGAAGCTATATATATATGCATTAGTTAGTTTCAATTTAAGAGTTTACTCTCAACGTTTAATAAAATAAGATCTATAATCTCTCGAATAACTTAGACGAGTCCTTTGGAAACAATGTGTTATTTATTCAATCATGAAAAATATATATCTGAATCTTTCATTCATTTCTTAACATGCAAGTATATAAATTAATAACAACCATCATTGCTCAATATAAATGTTAAAAAGATTTAAGAAAACTTATTTTTTTTTTAATTTAAAAACTTTTTAAAATCTTGTTTAAATTCTGTCAAACACATTTGACAAAAACCTGAAAAGTAATAATTTGACAGTTTGAGAGAGATGGACTGCGGAGGCAGGCTGATAGTGTTTAGTGACGAATCGAGATTGGACATGGATAGCCACTGTACTCGTTTGAAGAAGCAATGGAAAGCTCACAAATGCCGACTTTATTAGTGAGCGACACTCAGCCAGAACTTCATGTGACTTCATGGTGTGCAGAGTCAGCTCCTATGATTCCCGATCTCCTTTGATATGATCAACGGGAACATTGATGGCGCAGTGCACCGTTCACGAGATTCTGCTGCCTCTTGTGCTTCCTTCCTTGAACAGCACATTTTCGAATTCAAGATAATGCTCAACAACATAGCATGAGTTTCAAAGGACTGTCTCCATGCAGTTGAAACCCTTCCTTGGCCCACAAGTTCTCAAGACATATCGCCAATTGAGCATCTATGCGTATTAGCGTTCTGAGCGGCATTTGCAACAAGTGTGGGAGGATCTTCAGCAAGATAACAAATAGAGATCTCTACGATTCCATATCAAGCCGTATCGCATCGTGTAACTCCGCTAGGGGCGCTATGACGCAGTAGAAAAGAAACAATTGATCTGTAGTGTTTTAGTGAATAATTTCCTCTGACATTATAATCAGTTATCTGTATCATCATTTTCATTCCTTACCAAGTACCTTTCCATTTCTGCTTCTAGGTGAGCTAACGTTCTTGGCAATGAGTGTATATTTGTCCCTATCACATCCTGTATTTATTATCCTAATTCCATTTATCTTGTAAAATAGAACTGAGCATGCACCAATTGTAGAGGATAGTCAATTTTGATGGGTAGGAAGGTGTAGAGTTCAAAATAAATAAGGTGACCAGATGTCCCGCTTTTGGCGGGACAGTCCCGATTTTTAACAAGTTGTCCCGCGTCCGGCGGCGTTTTAAAAAAGTCCCGATTTTTGGAAAGAATGCACGACAAGCTAGAGAACGGCGGGAGAACGGGAAGGGAATATACGGTTTTCGGCGGCCATAAAAATTAGGGAAATAATATTTGAAATATTAAATTTATAAGCGGTCTGACATTAAAATAATAAATAATTAAATAAATGAATCGAAAAAAAAACGAACTTTTTAAATATAATCCAGCCTTTCAACTGCATCCAACCAGTTTTTTTTGGGTTGTTGAATTAGAGATTCCGTTTTTTTTTGTTGTTGTAGATTTTCGGGATGGGGGGGGGGCGCAAATATCAAGTGCCTCGGGGCCCTGGTTGTTTAAGTCCGGCCTGCCATACAGACCAAATTTTTAATAAGACCCCCCCCGGTCAATGGTGTCCCGCTTTACCAATGTTAAAATCTGGTCACCTTAAAATAAATCTTCTCATATTTTAAGTTTTAAGTCAGATTGAAAACTTAATGAAGTCTAACATTTTATAAATTAAACATTCGAATAATTTATCTTTATAAAGGCTACTTAAAATGAGTTCTAGTAATTTTGCTGCAGATTAGAAAACAGCAGAAACAATTCCATTGATTTCTTTTTTATACTTTTATCAAATAATGAAATAAAATAATTAAATATAATTGAGAACATTAATCTTTGCTTCTCTATTTTTAACAGCGATATCATTAAGCAAAAAAAAAAGTCACGGAAGATGAATTATCAAAAGAACAACTGATTTATTAAGGTCCTAACAACCTTTTATTTGTTTTTCCAATGCATCAGAAATTCTGAAAATTTACATAAGAACTTGTGATTCATCTTGTATTTGTATTTTCTTGTTTTAAATTTTGAAAATATTCTGTGATTAATTTAATTAAAACTCTATATTTTGATATTTAGACCGTTTTTGGAGCCATACCAGATCAAAGTTTGCAGTTAACAATTAGTACAGATGTTATTATGTCTTAGTATTTACAACAACTACTTAAAACAATTAACTTTTATTATTCACTTCTGTTATTTTGCTTTCTTCGAGTTGAAATAAACTTTCTTTCTATAGAGCAAGATATTTAAAAAACGGTTTATTTAAATGAGGATGATAATTAAGTTCTGCTTTTAAAGAAAAAGTTTTACCTTTTAATTTATTAGTGACGACTTCAGTAAATATAAATATTTATAATATGAACGTTTAATTCATAGATATATCAATATTTTTAAGAAACTGACTTTTTCATAGTTATCGATCCAGATAAAGTTTACTCAAAAATTCTCCAAATATTTAAATGATAAGAAGGAATATTTCCAGGTGCAAATTGGAGCACAGACATTAAATGACTTCAATTTGAATTAAAACGGATTGAATAAATGAAATCTGCGCTCCAACCAATAGACTACTAGTGTCCTTATTAATAAGGTAAGAGGTAGAGAAGCAAATTGTAAGGGGTCACTATAATTTCTGTTTATGGGAAAGTTTTGAATTGATTCATTCACAAATCATCTTAATCGCTGCCAGTCTATCAAATTGATGAAATTCCTGATTCTCAGCTACTTTCTATACCATTTTGATGATAAAACAAACGGAATAGAAGCTATTTTGTGAGACGAAATCGCAAAACAACAACAGGTCAAAGCAATGATCTCTGAATCTTTCATCAGCAATTGTAGAGGAGAGGTGAAGTCAATTTTGATGGATAGAAAGGTGAAGAGTTCAAAATAAACATTCTCGTATTTTAAGTTTTAAGGAGTTTGAAAACTTAACGAAGTCTAACATTGTATAAATGAAATTTCGAATAATAAATCTTTATAAAGGCTACTTAAAATGAGTTCTATTGATTTTGCTACTGATTAGAAAACAGCAAAAATAAATCCAATGATTTCTTTTCCATACTTTTATCAAATAGTGAAAAACAATATTTAAATATAATTGTGAACATAATCTTTGCCTCTCTATTTTTAAAGTTGATTTGATGAAAATTTAATTTTAAGAGGTTCCAAAAACATTCACTCAATTCCATGATAAGAACTTTAAGAATCTTTATAGTCCTAATGCGACTGTGAGCCAAGTTACTGCAAACAATCGTCTGCAGACCTGAACACGATTCCTGAACAAAAGGACACGAAAGGCCTCGTCTAATTCTCTTTTAACGATGTGGGAAACACCCCAGAGACTTGTTTATCTTTATTTTAGAATCACGAAAATGAATAAAATGGAAGTAATCATTTTATGAAAATCGTTAGAAATTTCATTCGATGATTTAAAAAAATTAATTTAATAATTGTATTAAATTCCATCAATGATTCCTTTAAAATAACGAATTGAATTTTCAATTAATTAGGAAGACAGTTTTTTTTTTTGCGCCACTTAATTTAGCGTAACAGCCAGTATCTGATTATAACTGCAATAAAGGAGATAGTAACATTAGTAGAATTAAAATACAAAAGCAAATTGTATTTTTTCACACAAAAGAAAACATTCCAATTCAGTTAGATTTTCAGTGAATAGAAAGTAGAATTGAAAACAATCAAAACGAAAATGTTGTATTAACTGTAAATTTTCTGTTTTGGTAACAAAGTTATTGTCTTATTATGAGCAGATAGAACAATCTTTTCAAAATAGAATTCAGTCTTTAAGAATCAAAGGTTGAGATATTTAACACAAGTTTCAAAACTGGAGGAAGTTGAGCATTATTTGCATTAAGCAGCAAGTAATTGCATTAAATGCGAGCATTGTATCCAGTCCTTCTCATCTTGGTCACGTCACTTGGTTGTATTTCATAGTATTATTTAAAATAGTAATAGTATTATTTAAAAAAAAAACTGTGCATATTCTGGTAATCTTAATACTTTCCTTAATATTTCACCCACTCAACTCCATGATTATGTATTGACTTCCAAACTACTATTAGTCAATTACGTGTCTCATTTTACCTGTATTAACATTCAAATGAACAGTAAGTGAACTTCATGAAATTAGGGGTTATTTTTTAAATTTATTTTTAGTTTATTTATTTTTGTGATTGAGGTTTTGCATCTAATGAATGGGACTTTTCTTTTGTCTGCAATGCTTTCTTCTTAAGTAAA
The DNA here is from genome assembly GCA_023159025.1 of Thereuonema tuberculata. Lineage (NCBI taxonomy): Eukaryota > Metazoa > Arthropoda > Chilopoda > Scutigeromorpha > Scutigeridae > Thereuonema > Thereuonema tuberculata. The sequence continues at coordinate 14,368 of JAFIDM010052511.1, read as the reverse complement.
TACAGTAGAGCCCCGATCAGTGCCGTAGCTAGAGGATTGGGGGCCCCGGGGCAGAGCCGGCGCTAGGAGTGTGATCAATGACCCCTGAATTGATTTGTATGTTTGTCCGTTTTGTATATATTGTCCCATTTCACTGAGCTAGGTATGCTAGACGGATTGGACTGATGAGAGGCCAATAAGCCTCGTAACAGTACTGTCTTCGATTTCTAGCACAAATATCAAAAAATAGCTCAGTGAATTTATGTTTTGTTTAGTTATGTGCGTTCTTTGTTTTATTTTATTGTAAAAACTTTTAAAATATGTACAGTAAAGCAGAAACCTTTGCTCTATGTTTGCATCCACAAATTCCGAGAAGGCGTATTTGATTACGATGCACAATAAACCTGTCAGAAATTTTCGACCTTCGCACCCTAGAGCCTATTGTATTTTCCCTGTTGCTGGTGTTTTTTTGAGGTTCGTAATTAAAAAAAAAATTTCGCGGCACTCGCGGATAATCGGAGCTCTGCTATATATAAATAATAAAATTGTTTCTTTTTTTCAATAACTTAAAGTATGATATTTTGCTATCACTAGAAAGAAATTATAACTTATTATAGAAATATACTCATAAAACAGTAGTACAACCGGTAAATTCGATCACCTGAAGAAGATAGATAACTTACAGGTGGAAATATTTTCGAGAGAAAATTATAAAGTTTTATAAATGGAAAAGATGTTTACCTCGACTGGATTAAATTATATAATGTGACGGATTTATAGTAATTTCTTCCCGGCTGTGCTCGCGGATTTTCCATGTTTATTTCTCCTCCTGACGGACCCTAGGGTTTACCAAGCCCTCTGCCAAAGGGTACTGGGGTTCTCACTGGAGGGGTTAAAGGTGAGGGGGAGTCGAGTAGACCATACGATCTCAACTAGTCCCGTTGGTCGAGAATCGCTGGGGGCTAAACCTCTCGCACATCTCATGGCCTGTATTGTTTGTTGTGTTCAACAGTAATCTCTTACAGAATAATCTCAGAGTTATAATACAGATTTTAATATCTTTATCAATTTCATTATTTGCCTGATTACTATGATAAAAACTTCTAGAAAGTTTCTGTAATTTCTGTGTGTTTCTAGGAAATAAAACTCTTCATTCACTTCTCAATATCTGTAGAAAACAGCTGATACAATTGCTATATTCCGAAAACTTCTTCAATTGTAAATGAATGAAAAAAATAAGGAAATGATAGACTGAAATACCTATAAAACTTAAGTTTTAAATTGTTAAAAAGATACTGAAAAGTGAATTAAGGAATTTCCTCTGAACGAATGATTTCACACAAATCTATTTAGAGATACAAGAAAAAACAATCAATATAAAGCAAATTTTATAAAATTTGAATTTAAAAATCTGTTAAAAATTATAAATTAATAATGCACATAATAAATTAAGATGAACACTAAACTTCACGGACAACTAATAAAGATAGAACATTCCCGCCTGAGTGCTTATCCTGGAAGAAGAAAGGAGATGAACACTATAAAAGTCTAACTATTTCGCTGCAGATGCCAGCGATATCAATAGATTTTAATAGTGTTCATCTCCTCTTAGTATTATTTTTTTTTATTTTTTACTGAAACTATTTATCAGTAGATCTTACACTGTTTTAAGATGTGAAAGGTTTAAGATACCCTGTATTTAAAGAATTTGATTAAATTTCCAGTTTGGTCAAAAGAGAATCTATAGTACTAAAATCTTTTATTTCTCTGTCTGTCTGTCTGTGTGTCTGTCCGGCGCAGTTTTCTGTGAGAATGAAAAATAGAAAGAATT
>JAFIDM010052511.1:0-12548 GCA_023159025.1 Thereuonema tuberculata | reverse complement strand
GAAAAGTAACAATCTATATTACTAAAATCTTTTATTTCTCTGTCTGTGTGTCTGTCTGTCGGCGCAATTTTCTGTGCGAATGGAAAATAAAAATAATTTTTACAATAAAATTTCCGCGACGGGAATTGAACCTGCAACTTTCTTATCCGAAGTAGGATATGTTATCCATTAGGCCATAGGGACTACAATTCTTATCATACTGTTTCTTGACTTATATCTCCGCAATTGTTGTGTTGTTGTTGTGCCCCAATGTTAGTGCAATAATGGAAAATGGTTTTTCATTGTTTATTGTCACGAGGAAGTCGACAAATTCAAAATAAGCATTATTGAACTTCAAAATAATGCGTTAACTGCTTTCTTTGGAATCGAGTTTTGTTAATTATCTTAAATTTTATTTTCTTCTTATTATTACTTTTAATAATTGAATTGTACCTTATTAATATATTTTTGTAAAAACAACTAAACTTATTGATTCACGTTTTTTTGAAATTTGTTGAAGCTTCCAACTATTTTGTTTTGTTGTACTTATTCCAATTTTATTATGCTTGAAAAAGAGATGGCTTGAAAAGAGTCTTCAAAACTTCGAATTGTTGCTTTAACCCCTTTCATTGGAATCGATTATTCTTGGATTATCTCATATAAACCATCGTTTTATCATCGATAATCAATTAGTATCGAAATGGACAACGAGAGAAAGGATGAGATCTTTTCAAAGAACTGTTAATAATGTCGTAATCTCGGCTATTCTTGACTACAGGTAAAATTTGTCTGAAGTCTCCGCCAAAGAAGAAAATTTGTCTAGATTCACAAGTCATCAGAATTTGGTTATCTTCACTCGAAAGAATAGTCACAATCAATTCGTCGCCAGGAGTATCGTATATAAGCTATGATCTTCATTTAACATCTATATCAACCAACGTCCATCTAAATAAATCTCTTCTTCAAATATCTATAATGAACAATCTGTACACGGGAGATGGCCTAGTATTTCCAGAAAAAGATGTTTGCATTGAAAAGCTCATTGTCACGGAAGAGGAATTATTCACAGAACCACTGATGTCTTAAGGTCCTGATTCAAGCAAACCTTTTATTTCTTTGATATACGTATTTCTTTTTCCAGTGCACCTAAAATTCTGAAAATTTAAATATAAACTTATGAAGCATGTGGGATTCATATTTTCATGTTTTTAATTTTTAAAATATTCTATAGTTAATTAAATTAAAATTCAATAATAGTCAGTTTTTTGGGGTATTACTTGGTATTTTCAACTCAAAACACTTGACAGATACCTGAAATCATAAAAAATTTGCAAAATGATGTTTCATACTTAAAATATTTATTATTAGTATAACCGTTAATGTTTTAAAAAAAATATTTAATCTCTCAAAATTTGAAAAAAAAATATTTTTTTTTTGATCTAGTGAAATATTTTAGATACAAGTCATTATTTTATAATTTTTTTTTATTATTTCAGTCTTTTGTCAAGTTTTTTTCAGTTGAAAATACCGAGTAATACAAGTAATACAAGAAAATACCGAGTAATAAAAAAATAATTCAAGTTATAACACCTCCGAATTTTTTTCTCAGCACTGGAAACAGATAGAAACACGCGGTTTGTTATAAATTTGCGGGCACTTTTTGTCATTGCGAGACAGAGATGGCAGCGTCGTACGGCACACAGATCCCTAGCGGCAGCGGCGAGAGTGAGAGACTGTTTGCGATACTTAAAATGGCGACGTTTTCATTAGAAGATCAGCGTGTTATCATTCGTTTTCTCCATTTGCGTGGTGTGACACCGATTGAAATTTATCGCCAAATGAGTGAGACATATGGTGAAGGTGTAATGGATGTGTCTAATGTGCGTGCTTGATGCGACAGTTCAAAGAAGGCAGAACGTTGTGTGACAACAAACCACGACATCCGCGGCCTCGCACAAGGCGGTCTGGCGACATGATCGAGCGAGTGGAGAAAGTTGTTCTGGAGGATCGTCGAATGAGTGTGGAATAGATCGCCTCCGAAGTTGATATTTCCGTGGGATCTGCGTGCACAATCCTGCATGACGACCTGAAAACGCGGAAAGTGTCCTCCTGGTGGGTACCACGAATGCTGACGGACGACCACAAGGATCAGCAGCTGAACAGTTTACCTTTTTTGTTACCATTTAATCTTACGACAACTTCTCTAGTTTTATATTCAGTATTATACGATTATTTTATGTATTTCTTCTTTTCTGTGCAAAAATATTTAGATTCTTTGTTAGTGGACTGCAGGTCCCAAGATCAATACCGGCAAAGGACGTGAATTTTTGCAGCATTTGTTTCCTATACAGACAGAGCAAAAGCAAATTACCTTAATCCTTTGTCAAATTGATACCAGCTTTCATTTCTTGCGTCCTTTGAGAAATGGTAATATATTAGTAAAAATGTTCTCTTGATATGTGTTCTTAGCAAGTTGTAAGCACTTAAAAACAAAAAAGAAACTTTCCTAGTTCTTTCGTATAAAATGACACCTTATCGTTTTGTCTTCTATTCCTTCGGCTGATAATCTTTGGATCATCTACCTCCTTTGTTTATCCATCCCTGTGAATTACCCAAACAGAAATAACTTTTTCTTATTAATTTTAAGGAAGATTTATTAAGTTGATCATTAAATTCTGTTTTTAAAGAAAAAGTTCTACCAAATAATTATTACTAATGATTTTAGTAATTATATATGCTTCAAACATGAAGGTTTATTTCATGGATATATTTCTAAGGAATTGACTTTTTCACATTTATCGATCCAGATAAAGTTGACTAAAAAATTCTCCAAATATTTAAATACTACGAATGAATATTTCCAGGTACAATATGTGGCATAGATATTTTAAATGAATTCAATTTGAATTAAAATGGATTGAATAAATAATATCAGCGCTCCAACCAACACTAGTGTGTCTGTTAATAAAGTAAGCGTTTGAGTAGCAAATTGTATAGAGTCGTGTTTTCTTGTGTTTATGGTAAAGTTTTAAATTGATTTATTCATAAATACTCAGTCTCTCAAATTGACTAATTTCCTGTTCTCCGCTACTTTCAACTCCTTTTGTTTCCGGTGATAAAACAGACAGAATAGAAGCTATTTTGTCGTAATCGCAAAGCAACAACAGTTCAATACAGTGATCTCTGGATTCTTAATTACTTTCTGCTAGTTTTGGGTTTTTCTATTCATATTGTAAGAAAGAATTAAAAAATTTTTCAGCATTCCAGTGTTTCATCAGGTATCGCTACATTAACATTGCAATAAACAGATAATGACATTTCAGAAATACAGTGACCTTCAAATTATATTTTTTCTTATATTAAATTTAAATAAACACAATTTTCATCAGAAATTTTAGAAAAAGGTATAAACTAACAAAAAGTATTTGTTTATTTTGTAACTACATTAACAATTCAAATTTTAACTCCTTAAATTAAGCGAAAGCGAGATACAAAATATGAAAATTAAAAATTTATGTAAAATATCAAGAGTTAAGAAATGAGGAAGAAAATACAAAGAAATCTTTCTGTGCTCTTTCAGAGAACGATTAACAAACTTCATTTTAACTTAAAAGAAATTACAAGAAGGTTTTTCAGGTTCAGGCTACTTCCGGTTTAGTAGGGTGAGGGAAATGATGACAATTAGACAAAATGTCGTGTATAATTACTGAATCGATTATTTTAAGAACGATTATGATATCCATTGTTGCCAGTTATTGGAGTTGTTCAAATAGTGTAAATTGGGGTTTAGATTTACTGAATGAACTTAATGCAGGCCTCATTTGAAATTATTCTTGACCTTTAAATTACAACTGCTTTGAATAAACTAGTTGTTTATTCGACAATGTATAATAGTGTCTGCTCTGTTCTGTTTATTAAAAAACATTAATTGACTTCTTCTATTTACTTTGTTATATTTATTTTTTGCATTTAAAAATTCTGTAATGATGTAGTAAAGCCTCAAGTATTTTCAAGATAAAATTATTTTAAAAATTTAAATCGTATATTATAAAGCAGTTTTTAAATATATTTACCTCTACAGTAGAAAAATGAACTTCTAATATTGTAATATTTTGACTTATCTCAAATTCCTTATTCTAATCAACATCTTATTTTACTTAATAGAGAATTAGAGAGAATAATCTAACAGTTTCCCTGGGTCTGCCATAGGGTTATTTGTATTTGAAAGGATAGTTGCAATCATAGGAAGACTAGAAGACTAGACCAAAGAGTCCTATTCTAGCCTTCAGGAAGAGAAGGAATTCGAGAAAAAGCACCCATTTCCAACCTGTGTCTTGAACTATCAATAAAGCTTCAGTTTCCTAATTTTCGATCACAGACGAACGAACAGATAGAGGACAATGCTGATTTCTATATTTTTTCCAAAAGATGGAAGATGGTTGGTCATATCTGTTCCTCTAGAAATAACATCCAAGCGAAGTTTCGTTTTAACAGTTTACTCTCAGCAATTAATGAAATAAGATCTAAAACCTCTAGAATATCTTAGACGAGTTCTTTGGAAACTAATATGTTATTTATTCAAGCATGTTATTTCTGAAAACTTTAAGTTGTCTCCTCAACTATAAGTGCGAAGTATGTTTCTTTTATTGTGTCTTTAAATAGTTTTAATTTGAAATCTAAATGAAATCTGTATTTCTGATGATAAATTTACTTCAATTGCTTAGATTTTAATTACTATTCATAATCTTTGTACTGATTACCATTTTCTGAGAATGCGCTGAAAAACGCTCAAATATGTTAAATATAAATTCAAAGATGTAATCAATGACATTTGATCTCTACAAACTCATTTCCATTATTTAGAAAAGAATTTCATTGACGGATTCAATTTTTTAAATCTTTATATATATATATTTCGTTTCGCAAATAAGGTGTAGGAGTTCAATATTCTGAATAAGTCCGCCAACAAAAATAGTTCCATTTCAAAACTTTTATTACAGTTGTTACCCATAGATTCATTTGCATCGTATTTTGTTCGAATTTTTATCAATCAATGCTCAATCAATTTGTCTATTGTGATTAATTATGCAATTAAATATTAATTGTTTAACCATCTACTTCATTATATTCAAATAAACAAATGCTATTAAAATTTCAAAATAACGTCTACTTTAATTCCACTCTTAGCGAAAGAGTTCTTCATGGGATTTCAGAAACACAATTACCTTCAAATTTCATTTTTACTTTAGATTAATTTAAATAAACACAATTTTCCCTCAGAAATTTCTGAAAAACTTTCAACGATCGAAAAATATTTGTTTATTTTCTAATTCCATTTATTAACATTTTCACTTCGGAAGATAAAAATATTTTTTTTTATACAGAGTAATTTTAACTCCTTAAATTAAACTATTAATCTAGTTTCAATTTCCTAATTTTCGAACACAGACATACGAACTGATAGATCACATGGATCGTTTAAAATTACATAATTTTTATCAGAAGATATTAGCAAATTCTTAATCTAAATCAACAAGAATGCTATATTTTAATACATTAAGCCTATTCAAACGTTTCCCGATGGCTTTAAATGACAATTATTTTTTTTTGAACCTATCTTCATGATAGAACATGGAAGACGGATAGTCACATTTATTTCTCTAAAAATAATTTCCAAGCTTAGATTAGTTCTAACATTTTACTTAATAAAATAAGATTTATAATTTCTAGAATAACTTAGAAGAGTCCTTTATAAGCAATCTGTTATTTAGTCAAGCATGAAAAATATATATCTGATAATTTCTAAGTTGCATTCTCAAATATATCTCAGTGTTAATTCTGTTATTGTTATTATCTCTTTAAGAAGTTTTAATTTGAAATATAAATTAAATTTGTCTTTCCGATAAATTTACTCGCGCGGCCTTGAATTCATAACATTTTAATTACTATTTATATTCTTTGTACTAAATACCATTTTCTAATGATGCACTCAAAAATCCTCAAACATTTTAAATAATTTAAATAATTTTATTTTTAATTAAAAATGTAATCAGTTACAAGGTATATAATGTGGATAAAAATCAGACCAAAGTCAAGGAAGTACGAGCAAGACATTAGGAAAAGAACATTTTTTTAACAAGGCTAACAATTATGTCAACTTATCATGCAGGAATTCTAAAACTTGTCCTTGTCACTATATACTGTATTTACTTTCTTTCTTTCTTTCTTTCTTTCTTTCTTTTTCTTTTCGATTAAGCGAGGAGCGATATTAATTGAGAAAGACAAATTGGCATAGTATATTAATTAAAAAGAAGAAATTAAAATAATAATTATAGAAATAAATTTACTCTAATAAAATGTAATAAAATAAATAAAATAAAAGAATCCGAACAATTTAGAAAATTAGAAAAAAAATATTATCTATTTTTGTAATAATCAAAGAAAATATTCATTGCTGAATAGAGAATGGTTAATAATAAAGATTTGAGAAGAAAATAATAACGTAATAAGATACACCCGAAAAGTATTTATATTGTATCTTTAAATCTCATTTCTCGGTAATTAATCTCATTATATAAGGTTGATAAAATTTAATCTAGAATGAAATAATGTTATTATTATTCTAAATCTACTGTTAAGTAGCAATTCTTCAATGTGTATATATTTATGTTTGCTGTAATCGGGTTTTGGTGTAAGCTAAAACTGATTACAAAAGTTTTGCAAAGTTAAGTTCCAGAAAACATAACAAAATCTGTTTTTAATGAAACATGTTGTCTAGTTGGGTTACAATTAATTCTCTTCCTCGAGAATAGAATTTACAGATAAGAAATCTTCCGTCAATAACATCTACTTGTAGGGAACACTTCTCTTGAATATTTATCTTCTAGGTACTATACTTGCAGGCTATAATCGAGATTCTCAAAAGTCCTATCCTAGAAAACGATGATGTGATTAATAGTAACACATTCCCTCTTCTTAAGTTCATATGGAAGATCTAGAAGAAAACTAAGAAAGAAAATATATAGTTGCCATTAACTTATCTTTGGCAATGTACATAATAAGTCTCCGCTATCTTTCTAAGATTCTTTCTATTAACATTAAGCAGTAACACAATAATTAACTTTAATCATTAAATCAATTCACTATTCAATCGATGTTAGTCTTCTATATCGATTCTCTTAAATGTTCAAAGTTCACTCGAAAGCATCATTTATTTTAAAAGAAAAGTTCTCTTAACAAATCAGTAACATCTATGATTCGATTAAAGTTGATCTGCCTTTAATTCTAATTCAGCGATTGATTATCCTGATAGTACTATTCTACGATTATCTGGATTTTAACACCTTATGCTAAATTAGGCTTAACACCTTATGCGAAAATATTCACAGTTCACTTTATAGATTTAAATAAAGAAAATAACTTCTTTATCCCGCATAAATAATTCTCTGGATCATTAGACTAGATTTAAAGAGTTCTTCGCCTAAACTTAATCCGTATAATTCCTATCGGTCATGTAGATTCGAGTCGCCGCCATTTTCGAATAACGATTCTTCAATGCGAAATCCTTCGTCATCTTCAACTGTTTAACATTCCCACGCGTAAATTCAAGAATAAGTAAATAATTTGTACTTACAACTTATCCTTAAGAGAAAATAAATCGATGCTCATCAAATGCAAACAACTGTTCGATAATAGTCGTAATCCAATTCACGTTGTGCGTAGATAAGGCTTATTCTTCATTCTTCGTTGCACAGATTCCTTTTTCCGATTTCTCAAGAATCAAAAAAAATATAAATTGAGTTTTCCATTAAACTCATCTGGGAATTTCACTGTCGGGCATTGACCTTCACACATATATCTATTTCGCCATAGATATATTTTAAAATCTTTCTCCCATGTCAGAGAAAAAAATATTTTACTGCTTCCGCAAGAAGCTCATTTTGAAGACTAATTTTTTCTCTTCCAAGAAACACTAACAATTGATTCCAACGGCTTGCGCTTAACATCTCGACTTCATTGTTGTCCGCGCTACCTCTCCGTTGCACTCATATCCATTATTGTAAACACCATGAAGGCTTATTTTCCTCATACGTTTTCCCTAAAAAAAACAGATAAATTTGATTAACGAAAACACAATTTTAAACTACAAGAAAAGGTTAGTAATCCCGTTCTTCCTTTCTTTTCTTGAGTTCAATTCGTTTCAAAACGCCCCCCTCAAATTATATTAGTTTTTTTTCAATTTTTTCTTTTATAAAGAAAAAAAAATTATTTATATGGGAAAACAACTATCAAAATATTACATTAGCTCATTCAATCATTTAGGTTGAGTAACTCGCAGAATTTCCTCTGCTTCTCTGCTGTCAGACCTTTTGTAAATCCATCAGCCACGTTTTTATCCGTCGAGATGTATTCTACATCCATATCTTTGTTTTCAACATAGTCCTTTATCGCATGATACTTTATCTGGATGTGTTTGCTCTTCGTTTCATTGTATATGTCCTTAATCATCCTTATGGTGGGTACGTTGTCACAAAACAGCACAGTATAACTTCCCGATATATCCACGAAACCTAACTCTTCGAGTATGTTTTTACAACTCATAATGTTCTTTGCACAGTCACAGCAAGCTATCAATTCGCTTTGCTGAGTCGAATGGGACACCAATGATTGTTTCTTGCTTGCCCATGAGATCAGGCAATTTCCCAGAAATAAAGCAAATCCAGAGGTAGATTTACCTCCTCGTCTGTCACCGAAACTTGCATCACTGTATCCTGTGATGTTTCTCTCGTCGTTTTTGTAGATTAGCTTCAGCGATTTCGTTTCGTTGAGGTATCTTAGAATTCTCTTTACTTTCTTCATGTCACCCATAGACGGATTTTGATTCTTCTCAGCGCATCGGTTTACGCCGTAGCTGATGTCTGGTCTCGTTGCTCGACATAGGTAAGTCAAACTACCTATAATACTTCTATAATTTTTCCTTTCAGCATTATCTAATAGATTAGAGTCAGCCTCTTCTTCAAACTTTTCATTCTTATCTTCGATATAAGGAGTTGCAACACTTTTGCAATTCTCCATACCATGATTTAGTAGCATTTCTCGAATAAACCCTTCTTGTGAGATTGTCGTACATTTGCTTTGATAATCATGCTTGAATTCCATACCTAGGTACTCTTTGATTCTACCTAGATCCTTGATTCCAAATAACTTGTCCAGCTCGTCTTTGATAATCTGGATCTGCGATGATTCCCTTCCTATTATCAGGATATCATCCACATAAATGAGAAGGATGTATTTCTCTCCTCGTATCGTTTTATGGAACACGCATGGTTCACTTCTCAAGTTTTTGTAGCCTGATTCAGATAGCTTCGTTTTCAAAGTGATAAACCAATTTCTTCCTGCTTGTTTCAAGCCATACAACGATTTCAACAATTTTAAACCGTTGAACCTTTTACTGGAAATCTTTACTCCATCTGGAGGCTCGAGATATATATCCACATCAATACCTCCGTTCAGGTATGCGCTTTTAACGTCGCACTGATGTACCTCACTCTGATTTTTGATACTTAATGCCAATAGCATTCTTATCGTGCTAAAGCTTGGCGTTGGTGAATAAGTTCTGTCATAATCTATTACTGGGCGTTGTAGATACCCATTCACGACCAGCCTTGCCTTGTATTTTATGACGTTCCCTTTCGTGTCTGTCTTCTTCCTAAAAATCCATTTTGTAGTAAAAGGATTTACATCTTCTGGTATTTCCGACTCCAACCAAGTTTGATGACTAGTTATGCTTTTTAATTCGGCTTCTATTGCCTCTAGCCAATGTTTTCGTTCCCGACAGTTAATCGCCTCTTGATAATTCTTGGGTGTTTCTGCTCCTTCCATTAGATGTGCCTGAGGTAGCTTCTTACGTACTTTTCTACTTCTCAGAGATATGAATTCATCTTCCGATTCATCTTTCCTGTCTACTTCAGAATTGTCTGATAGTTCCCTATCGTCATCTAGTCTCTGGCTCTCATTCCGTTCCTCAGTTGCATCTATAGACTTCTCTTCTTCATCTTCAATTTCTTCCTCGGATGATGTCTCTTCTACTCTTCTCTTCCAATCGGTAATTTCATTATAATCAACATTCTGAATCTCTTTCCTGTTCAACAATTCGACTCCTCGGCGATTTTCATTAATACACACATTTCTAGTTACAACAACCTTGTTGCTTCTAATTAAATATATGTAATACCCTCGAATCAATACAGAATATCCGAGCAGGATACCTCTCTCTGCCCTCTCAGATAATTTACTTCTCAGCTCGTGTTTAGGCACTTTCACATATGCTAGACTTCCGAAACGTCTTAGGTGTTTTGCTGATGGCGCATATCCATGGTTGAACCACCTCCTAAGTGGAATTTCATTTCCTACACTCTCGTGGGGTGTTCTGTTCAGATGGTAATTACTGCATAATATGGCATATGGCCAGAATCTTAAAGGAAGTTTCGAGTCCAATAATAATGTTCTTGCCTTGTCAAGGAGAGACCGGTTAAACCGTTCTGCCACTCCATTCTGCTGAGGTTGATACGCCGATGAACAATGCAACCTTATTCCTTTCTCTCTGGCGAAATCTCTTACTGATGAATTTACGTATTCACTCCCTTGGTCGCTTAGAATGGATCTTACTTGTTGGCCACTTGATTTTTCCGCGAAGCGTACGAAACTGATCAGCCTTTCTGCCACTTCATCCTTTGATTTGATCAGGTATATAAAACTTCTTCGGCTGTAGTCATCTATGAATGTAAGCACGTAGGATAAATTTCCTGGATTCGTGATGTTCATGGGGCCGCATACGTCTGTGTGTACCAATTCCAGGGGTCGAGTTGTTCGGATGGTTTTCAACTTTCTATGTTCTATGTTGGTCATCTTCCCTCTGGTACAGCTGTCACAGTGGATCTTGGTATCTGCATTCCATGATAACTTCTCCAGCCCTCTCAACAGTTTATCCTTTGCGATGATCTTTAATTTATTTAAAGATAGATGCCCTAGTCGATCATGCCACAGTTTTATCTGATCATGACTGCACTCATTAAAATATACTTTGGGATCTTTCGAGATTTTTCCATCTGTGAATTGATATATATTGTTCACTTTTCTGCCAATCAAATATACATCCTTTGGTTCCTTATACACCAAGTACTTATCTCGGTCAATCTCTTGCTTATATCCTGCAATAGCCAGTTCTCCGGCGGAGATTATGTTTGCTCTCATGGTTGGTACATGATAGGTGTTTTTCAGTTCGACGATCTTCTCTTTTCCGTCAGCTATTTGGCCACGTAGTTTAACAGTCCCATATCCGATAGCCTTTGCTACTGTGTTGTTTGCACAAACAATTGTTTTGTTCATCTTGAAATGGGTATAGTCACTGAACAATCCCTTTTGTTTGCAGATATGGTTGCTGCTGCCAGTATCCAAGAACCAAGCCGTATCTTGAATTTTATCTTCGCCCTGTGTTCCAAAGAGAGTCACTGCACCGTAGCAAGATTTATCTTCAGTCTTGTTTTTTCCGTCAGGAGGCTTTCTATTGTTGCCGTTCTTTATCTTTCCTCGACAATAGCGGGCAATATGTCCATTCTTTCCACACCGGAAGCATCTTATGTCGGAATCCTTCATAGCATTCGGACGAGTGTTATCCCTTTTGGGTCCAGGATCACGCCTACGTTCAACACTATGGCATTCTTTTGATGGATCTTTCTCACGCAGTTCAGAACTTTGGTTTCTTTTATACTCTTGGAGGATGTTACTAATAACCAGTTCAGAGTTGAAGTATTTCTGGTTTTGTTGTGCTATCAAACTCTGCGCACAAGGACGATAGTCCTTTGGAAGTCCTGATAGAAGAATCCAGCAAAATTCTTCATCCGAAAAACAACCTCCGCGGTTTTCGATTTCCTTAATCATCAGCTTCAATTCAGCAATCCTTTTCGGAATATTGTCACTATTTGACATCCTACTGTGTATGTAAATTTCCCTCTTTAGGTCAGTTATCTTCACGAGGTCCTTTACATTGAATTTAGTTTCTAGTTCTCCTAGAAGCTGCTGTGGGTCTTCAGTTTCCGATATCAGCCCTCTGAATTTATGATCTATCGAGCTCATAATGATACCAAAAGCCTTTTCCACTTTTGCCAGTGCTTTCTTCTTCCTATCACCTTCTTCTAATCCGGTTACTTCTGACATTGGCGTATTTGCCACCGTCCATAAACCCTCACGTTGTAACGATGTCCTAATGTCCAACCTCCACTGGAGATAGTTTTCTCCACTAAAGCTTAGTGAGCTGCTACACATGTTGATTTCTTTATACGTAATCCCAACGTGTTTCAGAACAGAATTGTTAAATTCAGTGGTTTCTTTGCGCAGTGGAAGCGTGCTGGGCCCATAACCAATTGAAGGTTGATAAAATTTAATCTAGAATGAAATAATGTTATTATTATTCTAAATCTACTGTTAAGTAGCAATTCTTCAATGTGTATATATTTATGTTTACTGTAATCGGGTTTTGGTGTAAGCTAAAACTGATTACAAAAGTTTTG
>JAFIDM010052510.1:8359-40620 GCA_023159025.1 Thereuonema tuberculata | reverse complement strand
CGGGTCAGGACGGAAACGTAGCAGCCAAAAGCTCCCGTGTTGTGCAGTAGTGGGATCGCACCTGTGAGTAGGTATTGTACGATAGCCCGTCCAATTGAGTTAAACCAGATCCTTTTTTTTCTTTTATTATTATATTGTTTTTTGTTTTTCTTTTTTATTTTACAGGTTTTTTCTTCAGCTTTATTGTCATTTCATTTTATGTTTTATATTTCTTTCTTTTTTTTAATAAATTTTGAATATTTGATTGCATTTTTTTTCCAATCGTGAGATCGGGGCAAATCACGTCAGGTAAGTTATGTTCCTAGTTAATATTCAGTAACACTTATATTATTTTTACATTTAATGTTCTTTTCTTTAAATCTTGTTTCGACTACAAATTGTTATTTATTTAAAAGCTAGTAAGAACCGATATGTATATACAGTGAACAGCACTAATTGTATCGACTGGGAGTTGTGTCTACTTCGAAGCCTGTGTATGAAATCATTTGAGGACGGTAGTCCTATCGTATAATGTCCTGTGGTAGAGTACAATAGCCTGTCCATTCAATTAGACCAGATCCTTTTTCTTAAATGCAATACTAATTTGTATTTCCATTGTTTCTTTTTCTTGTTCAGAAAATGTAAGTAAACTTGATCATTTTCCAGAAAGAAGTGGATGAAATTTTCAAAATATGAAATTTCATCAGACTTTATTAATTCTTCTATTTTTTACTGTATTATTTAAATCATTGCTTTTTAACTATGTATTTCGTTGTTTCTAGTATCGGTTTTGTAATTACTTTACTTTTTTTTTTACTTTTAATTCTATAAGTTTGGATTGATGGATGTACATAGGTGAACTGTATGATCCTGATACCAAACAAGTCCAAACATTAAAAAATAAATGAGTTTACGCCTCCATTCGGAAATATATATGTAGGTATGTAATAACTCTAATATTAATATACTGAAATGTTTTATGTATTCAATTGTATTGTATAGCCCTGTTTATTTACTTCAGAGCCAATGTCTATAAATCTTTCAATCAAATTCAAAATCAAAGTTTACCTCAAATGTTGGATTAGGAGATTGATTGCCTTCATTTGAAAATAAAGTTTAGTGAAGATAGAAGATTTTTAATGGATTCTTTTTAGAAAGAATGTCAGTAGCCAATCAAAATAAGTTGAAGTAAGATTGAAATTTCAGATTGAAGATTGTATTGATATTTTTATTAAGTATCTTAAACTAATAAGGTTCAGTATTAGATTTTTAATAGGTTAACCACATTGTTCTAGATTTCATTCAATCTATTTTGGTTTACATATCTAAGTCCCCTATTCGTAGCAACACTTCCATAGTCAGGTATTGGCATTTTTCAAATGAGGATTTGCTAGGCTTTGCCGATTATTTTTTATTTTTTGCCAATATCGAAATGGAATGTATTCCACTCTATCAAAGCGAAAATATTAATTTGAAAGAAGGGATAAGTTTCAAAAACTCTAATTAAATAACATCAAACATCTCAACCACAGGGACTATTCCCCTTGGTTTCGTTTTTCTCTATCTGGTGAAGGGTCCATCAGTGAAAGATTTTATTACCTAGGTCACCTACGTGTTTTTCGAACGCCTCATATGCGTTTATGACTTACTGAGATCTGTGTCCTTTGAAAGGAAGATCCTGACAGTTGAGCAATCGTTGCTGGTATTTAAGGTTGTTGGCAACTGCAATGCAATACAGCTGGTCAGGGCTTCTCAGAACATTCTAGTAGGTTGATCACGTCCTACTGCTTTGTTAGTACGTTTTGGCTGGGATCACTGTAAAGTCAGGGAAGGTATTAAAGTAGTTCTCTACAGATCTCTGTTGCATTTGAGGTCGCAGAAGGAAAGACTCCAGGAGTTTTATGACCAATGAAGCTAAATTGAGGTTGCGTTGTCAAATTCACGTCCGACGTCCTTTAACTTCCGGAAAAGATACCTGGTTCCCATTTAACAGAGGGCTGGGTGAATACTAGGATTCAACTGAAGGAAAGAAAACCTACAGGTAAATCCCGATCGCCGTCAAGATTTGAATCCCTCTCTTCCAGCCAACAGCCCAGAACTTAGCCACTGGACCATCGCAGTCACAAGGAAGATCTGGGATTGGATTAATCTTTCTCTCTGTATTCCAGCATTTGTTTCCATGTATTTCTATGTATTGTATATATTGTAACTATGTATTTCATTGTTTCCAGAATCATTTTCTTTTATTACTTTTAATTCTAAATGTTTGGATGGATCTATGTAGATAGGTTAACTGTAAGATCATGAAACTAAACAAGTCCACACATTAAAAAATAAATCAGTTTCCGCCTATATTTCGGAAATATATATAGGTATGTGATAACTCAAATAAAACTTTTCTAAGTTTCCTGCAGCATTTGTAGCCCGTATTTTAGCATGTAAAAGATATAAAAAAAATTAAAATAAAAAACTTAACGATGTAAGTTTGAATCGAAATTTGACTTATCAAATTTATTTGTTTGTGATCAACATATCTCAAAAACTTTTCTACTCACCTGAATCTGTATTTAGAAGTTTAGGCTGTTAAAGTTTTGATGTTGGTAAATACTGTATCGTCAAGTAAAGAGCTGAGAGAAAACTACTATGTCATTTTTTAATCTTTTGTTTTATTGAATCATAGAATCATTATAAGGAATTTATTATAAATAAGGTAATGATCATAACAATTACATACGCAATATTTCACAGAGATAGCTTCCTCTGCTTCTTCAGGCGATATTATGAGCTTAAACATGAAAACAGGTTATTACAAAGATTTAAAGTGATATTATAAAGTACTGTTTTGACAAAGAAGGAATCGAATTATTAACAATGGTAATACATTAATGAAACCTTATAATTTCACCAAAAGTGTTTTTAAAGCTTTCTACTATATATTTACTAATATCTAAACCTTTGTGTTTATTAATACTTTCGAAATTGTTCATTATACTAGCTTCTAATATGAATCTGGAAGTTGTATTCGTTTCTATATATACAGAATGTACTTCTGGGTCAGGATTGTGTTGGTTGATTAGACAATGTTCGACCCCAACTTTAGGATGATAATTAACACAAGCTGAACAATAAAACATATATTTCGAAATACAAGAAGAACATTATAAGAGAGAGAGAACGAAAGAGCTTTCCGGAATAACCATCACAGTTTCAGATTGGGCCGAACATTGTCTAATCAACCATTAATCATTTTAATGTTTCTGAAATTTAATTTTTATCAAATAACTTTTTTATTATCATCCCACAATAAGATAAAAAAATAACTATTGCTTATAAGTTCATAAAGTAAAATATATTGAAATTATTTTGAGGTTTCGATCAGTACATTAGCCATGTTTCAGAGAAAACGTGTTCACCAGTCAAAATTTAATTTACGATAGATTTGAATCAATTCCAATTATCATTAGTAGTTTTAAATATTAATGCGCCATTGTTTTATTTTCTCCAATGCTCGGGCTCTTGACAATTTCTACTTTGATCTCAATAAGAAATACAAATTGTGAATCATTCCCTCGAAAAAACCAGACGAAGAATCGTTGCCTCGGAATATCTTAGAAAACAGTTCACATAGAAACAAAAGAAACACAGGAAAGCCATATTCACGCCGAGTACATAATACGAACCAATTGCGTAATTATAGATTCTACGATATAAAAGTGATGATTTAAAATATAGAAGATGTCTTAAGAAGAAAGGCATTATGTTCTTGGAAAACACAGTATCTGTCTATTTTAAGAACAAAAAGTTTATACGAACATGCATTCTATTCAGAATAGTTTACAAGATAGAGTATTTCAATTGACAATATTTTGGATTTGACTCAGGATAATGTTCTTCCCTTCCTCTGTAATAAGTCACTGCCTGTAATAAGTCACAGTAATAGGTCTGAAGCTTCTGTTGGCTGCTTTGTTTGTTGATTAATAACATGTAACTAGTGACATTGCATTTGCTCTTTAAAATATGGCAGCACTTCCCAAATGTTGAATATGCTGATGTGTTTTATGCTTGTTGCTTCTGCGTTGGAATCATGACAATTAAACCATGTACCTACAGAGTACCAAAGTGTATTAATGGTTTTTCTTAATACTAAACTGAAATCTATTACTTAGAAGAACTTACACAGCCTCCGTACTCTTAATGTTCTAAAAAGGAACACAAGCATATTTTTCATTACCTAACTGGTCCAAAAAAGTTTTAGAATCTATTGTTATTTTTTTAATTGAAATTTAAAACTTCCTTCAGGAATAGCAATTTCCTTTCCATAAATATATTGTATCCACACTCATAACTTCTAGGAATTAGGAAAACTAAAATTAGGAACAGCATGAAAAAGCAAAAGTAAATGAACAACAATAGTAAACTATAATGTAATTACGATTTTAGTGGGATATTGCTCAAATAATTTAGTCTAATTCTCAATCACAAAAAACATTAGTCATTTGAGTGAAAAGAAATTTCATATCAGCTTATTTAACTTTTTTTGAATTAGCAATGCTAAAATTTTGTCAGACGTTATTGACTGAGCATGCAAAATAATAAACATTTTTTTCATGTCTGTTTATAAATGCATTGCAGCAGCAAAAAGAAAAAAAAAAAAAAAACGGTTGGAGGAATTTCCTTAAAAGTCATTTGTTCCTTTTTGGTCCAACTTAGAATATAGGCTTATTTCTGTTGTTCTCCCATTTCTTAAAAAACATCTAAGAAATGTGAAGAAAAAAGAAAATCTAAAACTGCTAAGCTGATTTCTTTATTTTGCTACTATCGCGATATAATTGTAGGTTCTTTCGGTTTTGTTTTTTGTGACTCTTGGAATTTCCTCTCAGCCCAAACTTTCATTTACGGTCTATATCGTAACCATGTGTTGTACTATATCTTACTGAAACGTATTTATCCCAAATGATGTGCTCAAATAAAAACAATAAATCGTAATTTGTAAAAAATTGTTGTCTTCAACAAAATAACTAAAGAAATTTCTTTCAGTTTTCTTTTGTCTATCTAATTACCTATCTTTTCTTTTAGATATTTGTTTGCAGTAATCTACCTCATCTTACTTCACCTTACCAAAGCGTCATATCAAAAAATGAAAATTAATGATTATCAAAAAACAAAAAAAGAACAACCCCAAAATACCCATTTTTAACAGATAACTCACCAAAGTTATTTAGCCTGCTTTTTTAATTGAAAATTAGGATCATGAAGTCATAATATGCGTGTGTGTGTGTGTGTGAGTGGCCCATTAATAACTTTTGAACTTGTGATGCATCTTTATGAACTTTACATAACATGGGGGAAAAAAAAAAGCCTTTGTAAAATTCTCATTTGATTTTTTATAAAATCAATATTAAATTAATAAATGCGTTAACAAATTTATATATATCAAAATGTGAAATTTCTTAAATTTTATAACCTGAGGATGGCGATGTGGACATTTATTGGTTACAGTGATGTAGAAACAGTGCAAATAAATCTAGAAATTTCTTAAAACTAGATTTAAAAAAAACGAACAGTTTTCGTTGATTTAATAGTAACTGTGTTTATAACTTGTTTGGTTTGAAAACAGCGAATATTCTCGTAATTTTCAATCGTTCGGTGTACTACACACCAATCAATTTTTAATTTTATTTTTTAAAGATTTTTAAAATTTTTATAAGGCCAATTATTACATTTCAATAATTTAATGAAATTAGATAATATTTAGGAAAATCCATAAATTTTCATTCTATTTTGAAGTGAATTACTTTAATTTCGATATTAAATCATTTTCAAATACAAGGCACTCCTAATTGATGTTTTCAAATTTTATCTGTAATAATTATTTATTATTACAAATATATGCATAAAATTTATTTAGTCAAGTTAATTTTTATAATATGGTTTTCTACAATAAATTACTATATCAAATTTGTTCTCGTATGTTCTGTATATTTCATTTGCTTTCGTTTAGGTTCATTATTCAATTTCATATTCGCGGAAAAAAGTCTTACATTTAATTTTAAGAATCCGATAAGAGAGATAATTCCCTAACGCCATTGTATTTACATTTTAATAAATAATGAATTAATTGTTATTATTATTACTTAACATGTGAAATTGGATGAATGTTTTTGCAATTGGAATCGGTAACTTCAAATATTCTTTTATGATTACATGAAATTTCGCTTCAAATTAAGTGTAAAACTCAGTTTCACATAATACCTAAGTGGCTTTCAAAAAAAAAAAATCCCCATTCAATTTGTAAGAAGTCTTAAAACTGTTCGAGTTCAACATCTTCAAAACGACACCGCAAATGCATTACAACAAAGCAAAAATTCAACCAATTGCTTGCTAAGATGACATCAAAATTCAGTTATCCTTAATCTGATTTCTCAACTTTAACCTTATTGGTGTTACTCCTAACAGTGTGACTCTTAGGATCATTGAAACACAAAAGCCCCTTCACCATGACAAGGTGATAACCATGAAAGGGAAAATATTTATAATAACTAGGTGGTGGACCTCCATACTTAAATGGCGCACCATCTAGCCAAGTATACTTTCATGACTGACTAAGCGGCCGACCTCCATACTTAAATGGCGCACCGCCTTGACATCTGTATTTATATTTATACTTATAATTAATCAAGTGGAGTTATAATATTCATGTTATGTAAGAATGCATCTACTAAACTACATAAGTATACGTTTTCGCCAATAATAATTGTTTTATTAATCTTAAGCCGCCACTAATTTATATTTGGAAACAATGTTAAACATCTAAAATTTAGTATACTTATTTTTATATCACCGATCTCATTGTTACAACAATGTTCATTTTAAATTATTCTTTGTTTTTAAAGTAGATAATATCAATAGTATAATTTAATTCTTAAAATGCATCTTTTATATTTGTAATAAGAACAAGTGTGGAATGTAAGTTCTATAGATTCAATTTGTTTTAAATTACAGGTATAAGAAGCACCTGGTGTTATATTATAATTTAATCGGTGCATTTATTTTACCATGTTCAGTAAGGTTTGCACCCGAAGCAAAATGATGCTAAAAGGGTACTCTTCGCTCTTGCTTAGGTAACGTAAAAAAAAAACCCAAAAAACACACGAAATCTTACGAAATCTGATTAAGTAAAGCTAACTATTCTGATTAACTAACTTGTTCCCCAACTCTGAATGCAGGCAAGATTTGCAACCTAAAATTACTATGCAAACAGGCTTTTACCTGTATTGTTTGATAGATTTAGATTCGATACCTAAGTTTTGAGTTTTTATAAAACATAAGTATATCCCAAATGATGTGCTCAAATAAAAACAATAAATCATAATTTGAAAAAAAAAAAGTTATTCTTCAGCAAATAACTAAAGAAATTTCTTTCAGTTTTCTTTTGTCGATCTAATTTCCTATCTTTTCTTTTAGATATCTGTTTGCAGTAATCTATCTCATCTTACTTCACCTTACCAACGCGTCATATCAAAAATAAAAATTTATGATTATCAAAAACAGAAAAAAAAACAACCAAAAAGTATCCATTTTTAACAGATAACTCACCAAAGTTATTTAGCCTGCTTTCTTAATTGAAAATTTAGGATCATGAAGTCATGATATATGTGTGTATGTGTGTATGTGTGTATGTGTGTGTGTGTGTGTGTGTGTGTGTGTGTGTGTGTGTGTGTGAGTGGCCCATTGATAACTGTACAACATAGGTACAATAGTGTAATTTTTTTTTCGGACACAATGAATTCACGGCTTTATTTTTCATAAAACAATATTTATTAAAACTTCTTCTTGAAATAAAATTTCACTAGTATATTTATTGAGCAATATAACTGTTCTTCCTATTTAATAACGTTCAGAATAGTCTTCTTCTCGATATCACAAAACTTTGATCATACAAAATTAATAGCTATAAGTCCATTCAGTTCACTTCAAGAACATCTCCTTAAAATACCGACTTGATATTTTAATTATTTCTTGATATCACTATGACGTAATACACTGAAGCATTAACTGTCTCTGTTCAGTAAGGAAAACTTTTCCAAACGAATTTCCATAAATCAAAGCACTACTTGTCTGTTTCTACTCTCTTTAGTAGCACAACTAATAATCTTATTTGAAGCACAATATTACTATAATTCCTCGTTTTACTGTCGAAGGAATATAAAATATATTTCTCGCACTTAATAGTCACTTTATTAACTGTTACAGTTTATATCTAAACTCTTCTGTGCACGCCTATGATAAGTTCCTTCGGCAGTTACGGATTAATTAGATAAGTTCTTCTTCTGTATAAATTATCTTTGTTATTTTGATATCTTCACTTTCACTTCCACGAACCAAATAATATGAATTCTTCCCGTTGTCTCATATTTGTATTACTGAGAATTATAGTAATCACAGTTCGTTGAATAGATTTCACTTCTTCCCTTCATGAAATCACTCGTCTGGGAATTTACGTCGACTTGAATTGACTAGGTTCTGTCCGTTGACACTTCACCTGGTTCACATCGCAGATGGCGGACTTGCTGATCCTCTTCTTTCCGCTGTTACGTATCTTACCCAAGATACCTCGGACGAATTGCCGTAGCCGTCCTTGTCTTCACTGCAAACCTCCTACGTCTCACTTTGATTCTGGCGTATAAGTGTGACTGAGATGATTCTACCCTAGGCTATGATTGCCGTTTTAACCCATATGGTTTGGTGACGTATTCCAATCAGTTTAGGTCTGGGGCGTAGGCTTGCCAGTCGATGTGATGAATTGCCTCAGTCTCCATAAGTATCTGAATTGCTTTTGTACGATGATTGAGTGCGTGTCATCGGTGAATAAAAAGACTTCCCCTACATCACCACGGAAAAATCCAACACGACATAGAAGAACTTCGTTCAATATCGTTCTTCAGTCATAATTTTTTTTCAGTACCTGCAGCTCAGATCATCCAGCAATTACGATGCCTCCCCATCCCAGGATTCCACCACCGCCATATCTATCCCTTTCCTGACATTGTCGTGATGGTACGCAGTACCACTTACACGCCATATCATCTGATGTCAACGATCTGAAAAAAACTTAAACGAATCTCATTTGTGAAAAGTACAGTGGCCCATTGATGACTTGTCCGATTTCGATGGAGTCGCCACCTTTGCAAACTTAGGCTACGATGATAGAGAGACGCAGACTACAGCTTTTAGGCATATAATTCTCGACACAATTTGTCTGGATATCCGTGTTCCTGTGGTGGAATGGAGGCAATTCTTATGCTGACCAGACGTGGTTCGGTGATTACGATTTGCTGTTACAGCTAAAAATAGAGGATAGAGGATAAATTCTCAATAGAGGACGAACTCCTCATCTATGTCAGGAACACATTTCAATGGGTTCAAATGTTGCCCGGAAGCAGAGTATAACACTACGGGCGATTCCAAACATCATGACAACATCAATTACTCTGCGGCCTTCAAACTATAATACTTCCTATAATACTTCCCCGCGTGAAATCATCTAAAGGTTATCTCGTTTTAAATTTGCAGACGGCTTACAATGTATCCTTCCGCCAGAAGGAACACAAGATGTCAGTATCAATATTTCGCTTTTAAAACGGAATTCAAGATTGTTGTGTTAAAACAATTTTAGGGGAAAAAAATGTATAAATTTCGTCCTAATTTTTTTAAAATATCTAGATTTTAAGAATAAAAATTCATAAAAGTGAAGCTTTTATTTAAAATACCAAATTTTAAACAGAAACTTAGAAATAAAATTACGGTTTTGTCATTAAGGCAGATTATTCTTTTTTTTTTTTTTTTATTAGTTCCTAATATTTCTGTTGTGTCGTTCATTATTTGTACAGATACATAACACACACACACATATTATAAATATATATTGGCAAAGAAATATTTATATAAAAAACTTTTGAATATATTACTTTAGAGAAATCACATTACAATTATTTACAGACATATTATATATACACACACACAAACACACACACACTATCGATTTATAAATCATGTATCATTCTTAGAATCCATCTAAATTTTTTTTAGTTCAGGAATTTGGAAATTTGGAGTATTTCTACAAACTTTAATCTAAAAGATTCATTCTCCATTACTTTTATGATCTATGATAAATGATTTTAATATTTGTATTCTACATTATATCAAAAAAAAATTGTAGATACCTATTATCATATACAAAATTATTATTATATATATAAGGTCAACAGCAATCTATTAAATCCATTAGAAAAGAAAATATTTTTTTTTTCCCCTTGTATAATATATATTAACCTTTTTAATTCCTTGTATAATAGATAATCTTTTTTTTTGTTAACTTTAGTCTCCATTTCTGAAATGAATAGTTGATATTCATTGACAATTATACATTTTTTTTCAATCAATCATACACATGGGTGGGAATATGGAGTGAATGTTGATATTCAGTGAGTCATTATTTTTTTGTTTTCGTGAATGGGGTGAGTGGGGAAATGTGTTATTGGTATTTATTGAAAATGATAATTTTGTTTTTGTAAATTCACAGCATTTTGAAATTAACATCAGTAAATATGATAATTTTTTATTTTTGCAAGTTGTCATCAATGGGGATATGAAATAAACTTTGGATGTACTGTAGGGATGGAAGCTTTTTTTTTTTTTTTGGTAGTAAGTTGATTTAGTGAAATAAAAATAAAATAAATAAAAATACATCTTGTTGATAATCTATATTACTAAAATCTTTTATTTCTCTGTCTGTCTGGCGCAATTTTCTGAGAGAATGGAAAATAGAAATAATTTTTACAATGAAACATCCGCGACAGGAATCGACCCTGCAACCTTCTGATCCGAAGTCAGATGCCTTATCCATTAGGCCATAGGGACTACATCTTTTTTATATGGTTTTTTGACTTATATCTCCTTTCCTTTCCCCCATCAATAAGGAATGTATTCAATCTTTTTTTTGAATCTCAAGATTATTTATTTATTTCACATCAGTCAGTTTATTTGTAATTCGAAACTGACAATTAGAACGATAATTGCCGAAACGTTGCAATATTTTAAATATTCTTACTTAACCAAATCCTATGTGATATTGAAAAATATGTGGGTGTACACGCCAGATGTTGGAGTAAAGAAAACAGAGTCAAGAAAGAGAGAAGCACTCTTTTTTTGAGGTGGAATACCGAAAAAATCACTATTTGCAACTCAAAAACCATCAATAAATATAACTCAAACGTCACTGAAAAGTGACAATTATAATTAAAATGAGAGTCAAAAAAGAATGAAGCGATACTTCTATTAGATAGAATACTGAAAAATCACTATCTGTAACTCAGAAACCATCAATATTTGGAACACAAAAGCCACTGAAAAGTGCCACTTAGAATAAAAAAAGAGACTCAAAAAACAAAGCAGCAGTGTTTCTATTAGATAGAATAATGAACACTATTGTAACTCAGAAACCACTGAAAAGTATCATTTGGAATAAAAAAAAAAAAAAAAAGAGTCAAGAAATAAGAAGCAGTATTTCATTAGATAGAATACTGAAAAATTACTATTTGTAACTCAAAAACCATCACTATTTCTAACTCGAAAACCACTGAAAAGTATCAATAGCAATAAAAAAAAAAGATAGTCAGGAAAGAAAGATGCACGATTTCTTTTAGGTAGAATACTGCTCAGAAGTTAGATGTCTTAGCCATTAGACCACTAGGCCTACATTCTAATCTCTGTAAAAAATAAAAATATATCATAGATATATGATTTACATGGTGGTTCTAAAAGCAGTCGTAGATTGAGAGAATATAGACATCAAAAATTAAATTAAAAAGAAGCTTTTAAAAAATTTTAGTTTTAGTTTCTTTGATGTAATTTGTGTATGTGTGTGTGTGTGTGTGTGTGTGTTTTTCAATAAATAAAAAATTGTTTTCCGTTACATAATGGAGGCTTCCGGAGCGAAGCGACGGGTAGCCGACTAGTTATATACATAAGGTCTACCACAATATATTATATTCATTAGAAATGAAAATATCTTAATTTTTTCTTGAATAATAAATATTAACTTTTCCTTTTTTAAAGTTCACTTCTCGATTTTATAATGTTGAAATGAACTGCATATTTTTATTTTTTTTAAGTTCACATGAGTGGGGATATGAAATGAACTGTTGATATTCAGTAAAAAAGATTGTTTTTTTTATTTTTGTAAGTTCATATCAGTGAGGATATAAAATGAACATCAGTAAATATTCATTAGCATATACAATGGAATCTGGCTATTCGAACACAATTCGTTCCAGGAAGCTGTTCGAATTGCGATTTGTACGAATGTTGAATCAATTTTTCCATAGGAAATTATGTAAATTGGATTAAACCTTTCCAGACCCCCAGAATGATGCTTATTTAAACCTCTGTAATAATACTTAATGCAAAATATCATGCATATTGAGTGGCCAGGTCTGACGAGACCGAATTCTATTTTCAACAAGAAAGAACACGAGTTTAGTTTTTGTTTTTCTTTCAGTTCAATTGTCGTTCTCACCTGCTTTCTGTTTTAGGCTTGGTTGAATAACTAATCTTTTTTGGACACTTGATTAGACTTATTTTCGATAAAAATATTTGATATTTAAAAACAACCAAGAATAGCAATGAAATAACAGAACGTTTTACATTCACTAAAAATGCTTGGCGAACGAGTCAATATGAAACTCGGACTCAGTCCGATTTCCGAGTCGAATTTTATTCTAAAAAGTTAAAAGAATGCGGAGTTGTAAGAGTATAGAGGAGAACAAATGGCGGGGTTCCACTGTATTTGGTCTTTTCTCTCGTGGCAGATCCGTTAAAAATCCTGTATACGCAGAAAGCTATAGTTAGCCGCCATCTTGTTTGTTTTGATTTTACTGCAGTTTGATTGGCGGAGAATACAAATATTATTACAAATATTATTACAAATATTATTGCCTAACGAAAAGGCAGATTGTTTTGAATTCTTTTAGAAAAATGAAATTTCATATTTAGAACGTTTTATTTCCCATCTGACAATACTTTGCAAAGCCGGCAAGTTGGACCTATTTTCATTGGCGGCAAAATACAAGCCTGTTTTCCCTGCAAGTTGAATGTGAGATGGACCGTAGATGATGTCTTTGTGAAATATCGAAAATTTCACGCTTGTCACTTCTTTCCTTCACGTCAAAAGATCCTTTCAAGCACAATTCATCTACCCTGCCAATTTTCCTTTTAAGCATTTCAAGTGATACCAAGCGATCTCTGTGCGCAGGATTCACAGATTTGCATGTGCGCCATATTTCTACTGCTTGTCCACAGTTTTGCAAATTGTCACAAGCTGTTTCGTCTGATTTTGTGTTTATAACCATTAGAACTAGTGGTCGTCCTTAGGGTTTTGAACACATGTGTATATTAGAATGATTTGGAAGAGGTAAGATTATTAGTAATCCTAAAGATAAAGTTAAATATAACGAGGTTTTAAAATTAACTGAGCTGGTTAAAGAAAATAATTTAGAACTATTCAATGGAAATAGGACTTCTTTTTGGTAATCAGGGGAGTTCAGTTGCATTTTTTCAAACAATATATTCTCCGTATAGGATTTTAATTTCGAGATTTTATCAATCCCAACTACATATCATATTTTTAACGACCGATTTGGGAGGTATTCTGATTCGACCAAAATCGCTATCACGGCTTTTCTTGTCCACCTGTCCAAACCTAACAACTTCCGAACAGAAAAAGTAGGATCAACAAATGGATTTCACCATCGTATTCAGAGGCCCAAACAATGTAGGAACGGGGTATTTTGAGGGCTCAACACCCCCGCACCCCCCAAGTTCGAGATATTTGGCATTGTTGTCATTGTACCCTCTTAAAAACGAAAGATCGGATTTCACCGAAAGAACGGCATTCACCAACGTTTTCATAGACCAAAACAACTTAAAAGGTAATAGGAACCAACGCTCCCCCTCCACGTTACCAAAGTTCTAACAGTAATTAAATGGTATAGATTTTTTCTCCACTTGTCCTGTAAAAATTAAAAGAAAAACTCACCAAAGAAATCATAGGTCAACTATTACCCACAATAAAAATTCGAAAATAGAAAAAAAATCTAGTAATAAAATCTGCTTTTTTTTCCTAAGAAATGTGGAAATTAATTTCAGAACAAATCTTGTACAGTAAAACCTCTCAAATCCTGCATTCTATCGTAATCTGTCCTGGTCCTGAGTAATTTTTTTTTTAATAACTAAATTCTTTTCCATATTTTGAGTCAACTTGGCAGGTAGTTACGCTTTTTAGGAGGAGAAGAGACATTGCATCATAGAAACGTTCGCAGCAAACGAAACAAACAGCTTAATTTTTTTAAAGTAATGTGAGCAGAATAACACCATTTATTGGTTTACGTTTTAATATTTTTGTTTGGTTCCATTAAATTGTAATTTTTATAGAAATTAGAAACATTAAAACATACGTTACAAACTAGATTTTGTTTTTTATTTTGCAGTATGTATCTTGTTGAAATGTAGTTAACGCATTTGCGTAATTGTACTGTATATAATAAATAAGACCACTGTAATTATAAAATACACTTCTTATTTGTATTGTTTTTAATATAACATTCGATTGTAAAATTATGAAAGTGGGGTTAAATTAATTACATCCGGATTTAAGTCTTCACAAAAATTGAGCTATTAAGTTATTCCTAGAACACTCTCGGTAGTCCGGCTTTTCTGTACTCCGGTCTACTGGGCGCCATATTAGGCCGGATTGAATATGCTTTAATGTTGTTCCAAAAACTGATGTGAATCATCCATCACTGTCTAAAGATGAAAAAGAATCATTTTTAAAAGTAGGTTTTATACATGTTTAAATAAGTGTTTAGAAAATTACTAAAACTAGATTGGTACAACTCTATTTGCATATATCGATAATTACAAAGCATTTGATAATATCAATTAAAAACTGTGGTACAGAGGAAAAAAGTGGTTCACACATGTAATATAAGCATGCACAGCATTTAGAAAAGTCCAGAATTATTATTGATACCGAAAAAAAAGAATTAACATAAAGGAATAAGACAAGAGTGTAATAATCAATCATAAATGCGGAGAAAAAGTATAAGCAAGTATAAAAAGGAGAGCTCAATGTGACTTAGATATAACCCTATTTACAGACAATCAGGTGATTATAAGTTACTAAGACAGACTTTCAAAGAACTGTCTATAAGCCAAATTTAGTTCCACGTATAATTTAAAAATATCAATCAAAAAAACAAAAACATTCTTGGATGTTAACCAATAAGAACATAAAACCATTTTCAATTTGTCATTGGAAATTACAGAACAGGTTTCACATTTCCAATATAACGTTAGGTCCGAAAAAGACAAAGACAGTGAACAAATCAACAACGTCCACAAGTTGTGGCACAAGTTCTTAGAAAGAAAAAACAAACAAACGAACAAACAAACTAAAGACATGGTAATGAAACTTTTATGAGGTAATGGCAGTATCAACATGGATCATAATGCTGGGCAAAAGGAAAAAAGAATTAACCAAACACAAGCATCAGAAATGAAATGTCTCAGACAAGTGAAAGGATGCATAAGAACCGATTGAATCAGAAATGATTACTTAGGAAAGGAACTAGATGTCGAGAAAATAAAACAATTCAAAATAAAATGGAATTTATAATGTCCTCAATAGAATTTCTGAAGAGTTCAGCAATATTACAATGTTTAAAGCTTTGTCAGTTACTTTCTAAACATATCTATTCATTTCGTTTTCCGTTTTTTACCTGTTTTTGTGTCACCTTATAGTTCGATTAATAGAGTCCTATTATATCTTGAGGAACTTTTATTCTAACATCTATTTAAAAAAAAATTCCAGTTTCCGATGAAAATGACATGTTAGAACAAAACAATGAAACAAATAAATACGTAAAAACCACTTAATGTTTATTTTGTATTTAGAAGTTAACAATATTGTCTCTAAGATTCAATATGAAATTTTAAAATCCCAAACAGGTCATTCTGGTTGTGAAATATCAACTTAAAGGCCATGCAAAGTGATGCTTAACCTTTACTTACAATAATATGAGATAACATAATTTTTTCCTTGTTTAATTCTATATGCCAAATGTGTCAGAGATTAAATTTTATCTAATGCAAAACAAATAATAAGCTAGACTGTGTTTCAGTTTTATAGTGATAACAGCTTCCAAAAAACTGAATTAGTCAGTGCAGTAACAGAGTGTTTCTAACCCTGTTTCGATCAGAACATTGACTTTGAAAAAAAAAGTTTGCAAACATTGTTGCAATGAAAAAATAAAATAAAATGATTATATGTAAATTATCTATTTCTCGTTGTTAACTTAAATTTATTTTTTGAAGAGAATTAAATATATCGTAAAGAATCATTCAAAAATGTTTTTTAATGGAATCTATAATGTGGTTTCGTTATAACCGTAATAGCAATATGTGAGTAACATCAACAATAAAATATTATATATTTACCATTAATTTTTTTTATTGATAATATTTTTTTTTGTTCTTTTTTTTACAAACTTGCAATTAGTTCTCCAATATAATAATAGTAATATTATATGTGTAAATAAAGGTAATAATAATAATATTGAATAAATGTAGATAGATATATTTTTATTTTGTAAATACAAAATATTATCCAATATAAATAAGATTCGGAAACTTATTTATTAAATTGTCTCAAATAATAACACACAAAATTGAATATTTAGAAATGATTATTGTAAAATATTAAAATAGCAGCTAAATTCAGTAATTAACTTTGAAAATACAGTAAAACCTCGTTAAGTCGTCACTCAAGGGACATAACCGGAGTGATGACTTAGGCGGAGTGGGAATTTATGAAAAAAAACACCACTGAAATAGAGTAGTTTCATGAATTGCTGTAGGATTCGGTAAGGAAAAACAAGATTTTCAGAAATCAATTCATGCAAATGAATGAGTGGAAAATAATAAAAAAAAAAACACTTTTTATAGTTACCATCCATCCATCTATCCATAGTATTCTGTCCGGAGACAGGTCCAATTCTATGGAATTCGCAGGGAATTCCCAGAAATGCCTGGGGAAAGATACTGGGGTGGTTTCCTGTTGCCTTTCCCAGGACGCCATTAAGGAATGACGTCAGACCGAAGAGAAAGCGAAGAAGAGGCGAACAACACAGGAAAAGAAATTGAAACAGCCAAGCCACTGTCGGGATTCGAACCCAAGTACTGGCTCACTGGCCATCACGGCAGTCCGCCGCCGAGTCCGCACGGCCACGCCAGCACGGCGTACAGTTATCATATTTTAATCGTTTTAAATAAAGGCAATGTTTGTCTTTGAAACGTTCCAGCCAACCATTGCTGTCGCCGAAATCTTCAATGTTCTGCTCCTTAGCAATTTCCATGGCTTTTTTTTTGAGAATCATGGCAGAAATCGGCACATTTTGCGATCTGGAATGTTTTAGCCATCGAACTAAAACCTTTTCGATCTCGTCAAACTTCGATTTCCTCATTCTCTTTCTTTTGTATTTGCAGTCAGCTTCTTCAATTACTTGTTTCGATGAAAGAATAACGTTTAATGTAGTCCTGGGAATATGGTGTTCTTTGCCAAAAGCTGTTTTCGAAACATTTGATTTTTGAAAAAGTGCAGTTAGGTCTTTTTTTTTTAAATTTGAGACCAATGTTCATCTGACACCTCAAGACAAGCCTGTTTGACGCTTATTAGGCGATCATCAGTTGAGGGTAGTCAGAATAAACTTTTGCAGGTCTCATAACGGAGGTGACTTAGAAGTTGAATAGGAAGAGCAGTGGAACCTCCATGACTATTAACTAAAAACATAAAAACACATTAAAAATAAAGAAAAAGAAAATCCATGTGCTGGGCTCTGCCAGCCTCAAATGAATTTCTTACCGCATCAAAATAAAGAAAAAATGCCTAAAAGATATGTAAACACATATCTCAGATTGGTCTCAAATTTTAATGTGTTTACAAATCTTTTAGGCATTTTTTCTTTATTTTGATGCCGTAAGAAATTCATTCGAGGCTGGCAGAGCCCAGCACATGGATTTTCTTTTTCTTTATTTTTAATGTGTTTTTATGTTTTTAGTTAATAGTCATGGAGGTTCCACTGCTCTTCCTATTCAAGGTCTTTTTTTTCTTTAAAAGATAACGAGGTAAGTTTTCGTTTCCCTTGCATGTTAAAACGTAATCGAACTACGAAATTGCAAGAGAAAAAAATAGCCCTTATAGCGGGGTTTACCCGCTATGAAATGAAGTCACACTCAGAAGCAGTCAAGAAAAACGTGTACACGCGACAGTGTCGCAGCGAGAAGTGTGCTTTGAATGATTAGCAGCGAGATTCCAAGAACCCAAATCCTCCGAAGGGGTAGGAAATGAATCAAGTGACAGGCATGGTCGAAAATTCCCCGTAAAGGCATGGCTTTCTTAAAGTGAAAGGGCGGGGCTGAAAAGAAAACACGATAGCATGCAAAATGGAGAAGAAAGATGCTTTTGGCCATTTTGAGGTTGACGAGTTATTCGGAGTAGAATTAAATTTGGTGACGGGTAAAGGATGGTTATTTTACATTATTGTGTACGAGAGCTTGTCGGGACCAAAGAAAAACGACTTAACCGGGTGACGACTTAACAAGGTTTTACTATATCAGTTACCATTTATTTATTTTTTACAAGAAATTTATATTTCAATATTTCGATTTATCCCCCGCATTCTCCAATCTGTTTTTTTCTTTTACCACAGTTCGTCTGAGGTATTACTGACATTGCAGTGCTACTGTACTGATATCGACGGAGAGAGAGCGTGTAGTCATGAAATCACACTTTCATCGGAGTCACAGTTAACTCAATTGGCATTGTTTTCCAAATCAAAATGATTCTATGTATTTCTTAAAACAGATGAACTATATTTGCTTTTTTCAGTTTTTTCACACAAATTATTCGTTGTTGTCTTTAAAACATAAATATAAAAGTAAATAAGTTCGCTTCTCTTCTATAGATATCGTGTTTTCTCAAATATATTTGTTTCATCATACTGCCGCTAGTGTCTTCACTGTTTCCGGAAATCACAGTCATAAGTCACTGTTCCGTTGTAACTGTTAGTAACTGAGATTTTCTGATATCTGAGAAAAACAAAATCTGAGTCCGTGAAATATAGGTCATTCATCACTAACGTATACAATATAAATATATTAAGCATTTAGGAAAGTTGTAGAATTTTACGAATATCTTCTTGAAAAATAAATTATTCTTTTGAAAAAAAAAAAAAGAATAAGATTTTTCAAAAATCCCAATTTAATTAATTAAATTAATTAAATGATCTTATCGGACTATATTAAATATTACAATGTTTTAAGTTTGTCAGTTACTTTTTAAAGATATGTATTTGTTTTGTTTTCCGTTTTCTTGACAATAAATCGGAGGACTTTTCAACCTCGCATCAATATCATGTTTTCTCAAATATATTCGTTTCATCATTCCGCCGCTAGTGTCTTCACTGTTTCGTTTTATCTAAAGTCACTGTATGGTCTTTGTGTCCATAGACCATACAGTGACTTTAGTTTTATCTACTCTCTAGTCACTGTAGTTTTATTTGTAAGTAACTGGGATTTTCTGATATCTGTGAAAAAAAAAACCACAGTCCGTGAAAATACGCTCATCACTAACTTTCACAATATAAATACATTAAGCATTTAAGCAGGTTTGAGAATTTTAAGAATATCTTTTTGAAAAGAAATTCCAATTTTTACTTTTTAAAAAAAAGAGTAAGATTTTAATAAATCCCAATTTAATTAAATGACCTTATCGGGCTGTAGTTATAGCATATGTTGAAAAGACAAATAATAAACAATCACGAAAAGCGAATGTGTGATATTTTATGGACTGAAGCTACTATGAATAGACCCATTTCGGAGCTGTTGTGATAGCGACGGAAATGGGTAGCTATTGCGTTTGTCCTGTTCGTCCGTCCGTCCTTGTCTATGCACCCCTAACAACTCCCCAACGAAAGGTCGGATCGACAAACGGACATCACCATCAGATGTACAAACACCGTAGCAATGTGCAGGACCCCCACATCAAATTCAGAACCCAGGTACCAAATGCAGTAACGCCCTGTCCCCTTCCCATTTTGTGGTCAAAATGATAGATTCCTTGTCAAAAATATCTCGAAAGCATCACACGATTTCTCCCTTTTCAACATGGCACACATAGTTATAAGCATTATTTTAGAGTAAATTAATTAATTTATAAAATGTAGACTTAAATTATAAAAAAGATCTAGAAATTAAGACCTTAGCCCAGCCCCTTCGTTGACCGGGTCCTGGTGCTGAGAGACCTACTGACCCTTTCCTTATTGGGGCCCTGGGAATAAGATATTTTCAGGGGCTATGCCCCGCCCCCCCTCCTATATATCGAGATATTCGAGATATTTGGCATTATTTTCATTACTTTTCCGTTTAACATTTAGGTTAAATGTTAGAAATGCAACCATTCCATATTATTAGTCAGCTATGGCCTGATGCTCAAGTTCTCTGTGTCACATAGGGAAGAATGTCGGTTCTATTCTGTGTATGTACTTTTTTTTTTCTCTTAATCTTTTTTTTTTCTTAATATTAGTGTTGGTGTGTTTTGTATTTTTTTTTGTTTTGGTTTTTCTTATTTTGCTGTCTTTTTATTATTTTTCCTTACATTAATGTTCTTCTTTTATTGATTAGTTATTTTTAATTTTTTTTTTCTTATGTCCTTAAACTTATGCTTTAGCACAAAATTATATTCACTTGTCCTATTATTAATTATTGTGTAATAGGAAAGCATTTTACGGATAAAGGGACGAGATTACAAAGAAAGAATAAGATAAGAAAAATAATATTCGGTAAAATAAAAATTTAGAAATTAAAAAAAAAAAAAGGTATTAAAAGTAGGATTAAGTTAAATAGATTAGATTAGTTTAATTTGCATGGGTTGTTCCACTACGGCAGGTGTCTCCTTTCAATTGAGCAGTCAGTGTAAATTAGATTGGTTTGATGTAGAATGTGAAGAAAGGAAGAAAAAAATAAATTTAAAAAAAAAATAAGAGGCACGATAATCAAAGGGAAATATTACTATATCTACATGAAAAGAAAAAATATAATAAAATATGTAAAGAATAGAAGATTATGAGGGCTACAAATATAAAAATATAGAAAAAATAAAAAAAAAAAACCAGGTACTGAATTTTCATAAATAATTCGTGATATTAAAGGGAATTATACGAATTTTGAAGAGCACATGGATATATATAAGTTATGAAAATATTTTATATTAAGTTATTAGGAAAGGAAACATATGCGAATTATAAGGTGAAAAGGGATCGTGGAAAAGAAAAGAACTTTATAAAAGATACAAATGTAATAGATAATAAAATTATAAGAAAATGAGATAAAGTATTAGTAAAATTAAAAAAATAATAAAGCTCCATGAACTGACGGGATTAATAATGAAATTCTTAAAAACTTACAATGCAATATATAAGTAAATTCGTTTGTTTACAAATATGTGATTTCGGACAAATTCAGATAAACAGAGAGAACGAAATATTATACCTTTCTTCAAAAAAGGAGATAAAAAACTTTCGAAAAATTATAGAGAAACAGCCCTTTTAAATACTACTTTCAAAATCTTAAGAGAAAATTAAAACTAATATAGAGAAACAGAATTTCGAAAAAGAATGCTTTAGAAGAAAATGAGGCAGGTTTTCGCAAAGGATATTCCACCCACAATCATATCTTTATATTAAACCTGTGATCGCATTTACTTTGTTTTTATTAAATTCTTAAAAGATAAAGTAACTGAATATTAAATATTCATTCAGTATATAAAAATGAATTTGAAACTATTGTTTCTAAATGATGTTATTAATATGACTTTAATATATAAGATGATTCTAAATTCATAGGACAAACTTTATAGGGTGGTGGGCAAATTAAAACAAGCATTTTTTGTCATCCTTATCTCTTCGCTTTGTCTACTATTTCCGAAACACCCTGTATATATATATATATATATATATATATATAAATACTGAAATTACTTTGGTAATATAGGGCTTATCATCAACGTAAAAACAGCACCCTCAGTACCGCGTAAGCAATACAGTTGTGTGTTATATATTCTATAAGACCAGAAATTTGTCAAT
Organism: Thereuonema tuberculata; assembly: GCA_023159025.1. Taxonomy (NCBI): domain Eukaryota; kingdom Metazoa; phylum Arthropoda; class Chilopoda; order Scutigeromorpha; family Scutigeridae; genus Thereuonema; species Thereuonema tuberculata. The sequence goes on along the minus strand of JAFIDM010052510.1, from coordinate 18,385 downwards.
AACGCATTTGTCAATTTTTTGTAAATTCATTGTAAATTTTAATAAGTACAAATATCAGTTTATTAGGTTATAATTTTTTTAATTTAGTTGGACCAATTAAAATTAATGGAATCAGAAAGAAATTATTTTTTAAAAAAATTATTCGGAATAAAGTTGTATACAAATAGTACTAGTATGCTCAAGCAAAGTACTGATGTACAACTGACCTTACTTAAAATAATCCACAATACAGGACTGTCGCGATTTTGGTTTCATTTTTTGTACAATGTTTTTTAAGTTTTGTAGTTTCTAAAAATGTTCTTCATTTGGCTATTTGTAGAGCTTTTTCTTTCAGTACTAAGCACGATATACGCACATTATGTGCTCTAGCAAATTTTATCCATTGGAGAAGGTCTTCTTCAACTTTCTTATACGGTGATAAACCCTTTCTTTTTCTCTATTCATCACATGTTTCTGCATCGATATGCGAGGACAGAACATTGTTGAGAGTCATTCATGGTATCCCACGCTCTTTGGCAAAACATTCTTTCAATATAATAGATTTGTCAAAATTTCAAAGATTTTTTTTTTCTCTGATAGAAACAACGTTTTTCTTTTTGTCGACATCTTAGCTTAAAGCAATAAAACGCTTGGAATGAGATTCTTTTCTTTGACTTCCTGGAGAACAAAGGGACACGTGATTACGATGGACACGCGACGCTATGGGGGCGGAGAAATATCCAGAATTTGAGGGGATGAAGTGCTTTGTGAAAAAGCTCTCCCTCCGTTAGTAGGAGAAATGACGCCGATATATACGACAATCCATATCATAGAATTCCTATTCAATGAGACGGCACTTTAGAAAAGTGACCTTATATGCGGGTGACCTTATATCGAGGTCCAATTGTATAAGGAAACTGAATTTCGAAAAACAATGCTTTCGAAGAAAATCAGGCAGGTTTGTGGATATGTATATTATTATTAGATTTCCTTTTTAATGTTTATTAAAAATAAAGTTAATTTCGAATTTAAGAGCATTACTTAACTGAACATCATTATAATCTTTTAAACTGTGAAAGTAGTTGGGCACCAAGGAAGGCTTGATGAAGACTGAAGGAGAAAAAACGAATTATTTTGTTTCTTATTTGGTTCAATGGTTTTCATTCACGGAAATAAATCAACGAAACTAAGAAAGAAAAATTGTAACAAAGAAGAATTACCATTCGATTGTTTCAATGTTCCTATAAATATACGATTCTGCGATTCTAAGTATTTTTTTAGATTTGTTTCTTCTTTGTAACAATTTTTCTTTCTGAGTTTCATTGATTTATTTCTCCTTGAATGAAAAAAAAGAAATAAGCAAAATAAGAAACAAAAAATTCGATTTTTAGATTTGTATTTCTTTTTGAAACTTTTCTTTCTTATTTTAGCCAATTATTTTTTAAGGTGAAAAAAAAGCTAAATAAGAAATGAAAAACTATCTCGATGTGTCTCTACCTTGACATGATGAGACAGATTGTGTGCCCTAATGATCTATGTCGGAAAGATCGATGGAAAAGGACCAGACTAAAAGAAACACACATAATTGTCAAATTTTCGAACAATTTTTTTTTTATTTTTTTTTAATTATAGTACTGGTACTACTCTACACAGGCGTCAAAAATCTAAGGACGGACGACTTTTCTACCTATATTTGAAAAAAAAAGTTCATGACTTTAGCCAGATATGGACGTAGATGTATTTTCAGAATATGAAAAATGGTACTAAAAAAAAGGTTATAAATGAAGTAAAAAAAATTATAATAAGTTTGATAGCAAAAGGCATATCCGAAGGATATAGATGCAGAATGGATGTACAGTGTTGATAGATAATCAGACAGAAAGGCATCACTATAGAATATGATACAGGTCGCACAGCGTTGTAGCAAGCTTAGCACCAAGTTATCCACTAATTAATTAGCCCACACTCACCTCCTCATTTCTAAATAAATAAATACGAAATCTATAAAGACAGACGAATTTTCGGAATTTATTAGCTAATTCCTTTTACAAGCCTAATTACTTAAAACTGTGGAAACAAAGGATAAGCACGAATACAAAAACAAAGTAAAGGATCAGATATATGACATAGTAATAAGAATGATTGAAATAATCAATACAAAGCCAATTTATCAAAAAAAAAACTTATTTCTTGGACTGGAATCACAAGAAATTCTTAGTTATTAAACGTCGAAGGAAGTTTAAGAAAATAGATCAGAGTGTGAAGTACTCAGGATTATCGAACTATGTGGTAAATTTAAGTATCGAAGTGTCTATTGGAAAAAGGTTCGATAGCTTATTCTCAGAAAATAGACATGTTGAAAGAATCTTGCAGAACACCTAAACTGGAGGGACATATTAAAGTACACAAAGATAACTATCCAATGAGGCCAGTGGTTAACGCAAAACTAATTCATCAAAAGAATCATAATTGTCTGAACAATCATAATTTGTTAAATTCTCAATTAACGAAATAAATCAATACATCTAATTTTGGTCCATCACTATGGTTCATATTTCTCCCTCTAGTGTATCGAATGATAATACTTTCAACAATTTTTCGAATTTTGGATTCCTTTTCTGTGTGCAGAACATCCACTACTGCACTAATCCGGTGGCCAAACTTTTTCAAATGTTCTGCTGCTTCTGAAATGTCAGTACTTTTGTTTCTTACGTAACCCGCGTGTTCTTGAACACGTTCTTGGTTTGTCCTCTTTGTCTCTCCAATATAAAAATTGGGGCAAGAACCACAACTTATTCTCTACACTAAACCCATTTGATTTTCCTTAACAATCTGATTAAATTTTTCACATAATATATTCTTCAATTTGTGGTTATAAGAAAAACCCAATTCAATATCATATTTTTTACAAATTCTTTTCAACTCCATACTGTTACTGTTTGAATATCGTATCATGATCCTATTGGACTTGCAGAACACCTAGACGGGAGGGGCGTATTAAAGTTCACAAAGATAACTATCCAATGAGGCCAGTGATTAACACTTATGGCAGCCCCTTACACGGTCTTGCCAAATTCATAATAAGATTGTTTCCTGATTTAAACTTCCCAGAGAAGATATAATTATTAGGAATTCTAATGAATTAGTCAATAAACTGTGACATTTATATAACAACAAGAGAAAGTTTCATTTGTTTTCCTTAGATGTCGAGAGTATGTATACAAAGGTTCCTGTGGATTAGACATTGTAAATTTTAGAGAAAATGGCTTTTGTAAACAACAACATACCAGCATTTTACAAATTAAACAATACTGAATTTATGAACATAATCAGGTTGATAATCGATAACACATATTTTGTTCATAAAGGCAAAGTTTTTAGACAAGTTAAAGGTTTTCCGATGGTATCCCCTATATCGGGGACTCTATGCAACATATTTATGAATTGTTTGGAACAAAAATTGTTAAAGAATCCCAGATTTGATTATGATTCAACTATACCAAAAATGAAATCATACCATATATCAACTATAGGAGAAGCATATAATGATTACCTTTCAATTTTCTCCTTAACTGATTACGGTTTTCATAAGTCCAAGGAGAAAAAAATAGATAGGGGATTTACGAGATCACCTTTTTTTTCCAAATTGTTTTTATTGTACATATTCTTTTATTTTTATTTCTATTATTTTTCAGAAGAACGAGCTCACGAGTAAGTTTCAATCAGTTCCATGGATCGTCATTTGGTCACTTGCATCTATTTACATTGGTGGTACAAACATTCCTCACCAGATACCCAAGGCTCCACAATGCTATCAGCTGATGCTCCATCGTTTTTCATTGGTTTACGTTTATGTATTAAAAACCGACCATTTTCTTTGTATAATCACTTGAAAAAGGTTACGGTCCAATGTAACTGAAACCGAGGTCGTATGTTTTTCTAACTTTTATAATTTTTGTATTAAACTACTATGAAATTAGACAGGTGTACAGGCTATATGTTTGATAGTAAAAGTATGAACAGTACACGTAAAATCATTACTAAATTCAAATTAAAAGGAATATTATTGAAAATTACATTAGGAGAATTGATATGTTGATGAATTCCCAGGAAGACTTTGATAATAGCATAATTGATATGAGAAATGTTTTGAGAAAGAACGGCTACAGTGATTCCTTTATTGACAGTTCAATAAGGAATTACAATAAGTTTAAAATAAAAGGAGGTCAATGAACATAAGTCCAATAGCATCATGATACAATATTCAAACAGTAACAGTAAGGAGTTGAAAAGAATTTGTGAAAAATATGGTATCGAATTGGGTTTTTCTTATAACAACAAATTGAAGAATATAGTATGTGAAAAATTTAATCAGATTACTAAGGAAAATCAAATGAGTTTAGTGTATAGAATAAATTGTGGTTCTTGCTCTAATTTTTATATTGGAGAGACAAAAAGGACAATCCATGAACCTTTTACGCAGGTTACGTAAGAAACAAAAAAACTGACATTTCAGAAGTAGTAGAACATTCGATAAAGTTTCGCCACCGGATTAGCTCAGTAGTGGATGTTCTGCACACAGAAAAGGAATCCAAAATTCGAAAAATTGTTGAAAGTACTATCATTCGATAGTAGAGGGAGAAATGTTAACCGTCGAGATAGAGCAAAATTAGATGTAGATTTATTTCGTTAATTGAGAATTTATCAAATTTTGATTGTTCAGATAATTATGGTGTCTTTTGATGAATTGGCTTTGTATTGATTATTTCAATCATTATTATTACTATCTGATATATCTGTTCCTTTACTTTGTTTTCGTATTCGTGCTTATCCTTTGTTTTCCACTGTTTTAAGTAATTAGGCTTGTAAAAGGAATTGGCGAATAAATTTCGAAAATTCATCTTGTCTTCATAGAGTTCTTATTTATTTTCTTTCGAAGTGAGGAGGTGAGTGTGGGCTTATTAATTATATATACGAGGAAGAGGATTAGTGAGGCTTAAGGAATATTTAAGTTATCCACTAGTTCCTGAGGCAAATTGGCCCACTCCTCCTTCAGAGCACGAATGAGATTCTGCTTGGTTTCTGGAGGGTATTCAGCAATGCGTCTCTCCCTTGCATCCAAGACGTTTTCGATGGGGTTCAGGTCTGAGGGCGTGTGATGATCAGTCGAGGTGATGAATTGCCTCAGTCTCCGTAACTGACTGAACTGGTTTTGTACGATGCTTGAGAATAAAATCCGAGAATAAAAAATCTTCGCCTACATCACCACGGAAAAATCGAAGACGAAGAAGAAAAACTTCATTACAATATAGTTTTTAATTCATTTTTTTTCAGTACCTGCAGCTCAGATCTTCCAGCAATTATGATGCCTTCGCACCCCAGGATACGCACTGCCATATCTATCGCTTTCCTGACATTGTCGCGATGGTATGCAGTACCACTTTGACGCCATATCAGCTGATGTTGACGATCTAAAAAGAACTGAAACGACTCTTATCTGGGAAGAGTACAGTGGCCCATTGCTGACTTGTCCAATTTCAATGGAGTCGACACGTTTGCGAACTTGGGCTATGGTGATAGAGCGACGCAGACGAAAACCTTCAGGCATATAATTCTCGACACAATTTGTCTGGATATCTGCGTTCCTGTGGTGGAATGGAGGCGATTTCGTAATTATTCTGTTTACAATAAATAAGACAACTGTAATTATAAATTACACTTCTTATTTGCATTGTTTTTATAAACATTTGACTGCAAAATTATGAAAGTGGCGTTAAATTAATTACATCTGCCATTATGTTTTCATAAAAATTGAGACTACACTCTCGGTAGTCCCACTTTTCTGTAATCCGGCCTACTGGGCGCCATATTAGGCCTGATTTGATAGGTTGTGCTGTTATTCCAAAAATAATGTGAATCATCCATCCACTGTTTAAAGATCAAACAGAAATATTTTTGAAAATATGTTTTATACATATATAAAAAAGTGTTTAGAAAATTATTAAAACGAAATTGGTACAACTCTATTAGCATATATCGGTAATGACAAAGGATTTGATAATATCAATTAAAAACTGTGGTATACAAAGAAAAAAGTAGTTTACACATCTATTATAAGCATGCAAAGCATTTAGGAAAATCCAAAATTATTATTGAGACCGAAAAAAAAGAATTAACATAAAGGAATAAAACAAGAGTGTAATAATCAATCATAACTGTAGAGAAAAAGTATAAGCAAGTATAAAAATGAGAGCTCAATGTTACTTAAATATAACTCTATTTACAGACGATCAGATGATTATATGTTAATAAAGATAGACTTCAAAGAACTCTCTACAAGCCAAATTCAGTTCCACGTACAATATAAAAATATCAATAAAAAAAACAAAAACATTTTTGAAAGTTAACCAATAAGAATATAAAATCATTTTCAGTTTGTCATTGAAACTCACAGAACAGGTTTCACATTTCCTATATACCGTTCCTTACGAAAAAGACAAAGACAGTGAACAAAATCAACAACTTCCAAAGAATATGTGGCACAAGTTCTTAGAAAGGAAAAAAAAAACAAACAAACTAAAGACATGGTAATGAATGTATCATGAGATAATGGCAGTATCAACATTGATCATAGTGCTGGACACAAGGAAAAAAGAATTAACCAAACACAAGCATCAGAAATGAAATGTCTCAGACATATGAAAGGATGCATAAGACCAGATTGAATCAGAAATGATTACTTAAAAAAGGAAGTAGATGTCGAGGCAAATACAAAGAAAATACAGTAGAACGGACCCTATTATAACGGACGTCGCTTATAACGGACAGTTTTAAAAAAATTATAATAATAATAATGAATGCTAATTTTTATCTGATGAGTTTTACATTTCCAAGCAAGCGATTAAACATCGATCGAACAAACCCAGCAGAAAATAAATTATTTTTTCAAACCAATGAATGTAAGCAATCAACATGAACCAGGACCTTCTTGTTCTAAAGATTAATGCAGTGTATATGTACACATCTTTTGCAATTCAAGCTATTATGTTGAAGGCTGTTTTTTATTTGATATATAATAAACACTTTTTATAGCTAACTATTGTACTTTCATTGATGAACAACCTGCTGCATTACACCCCTGTAAGAATTATTTGTTATAAACTCGACTTTCATTAAAACGGGCAACCTTCTGCCCCTATTAGTCCGTTATAATGAGGTTCTACTGTAAAACAATTCAAAATAAAATGGAACGAATAATGTTCTTAAATAGAATTCCTAAAGAGTTCATCAATATTACAATGTTTAAAGTTTTGTCAGTTACTTTCTAAACATGTCTATTCGTTTCGTTTTCCGTTTTTTGCCTCTTTTTGTGTCTCCTTATAGTTCGATTAATAGCGTCCAATAGACATCTAGAAGAACTTTTATGCTAACATATCTTTAAAAAAAATTCTTTTTTTCGATGAAAATGACATGTTAGAACAAAACCATTAAACAAATAAATACCTACGAACTGCAAAATGTTTTTCTTGTATTTAGAAGTTAACAATATTTGCTCTAAGATTTAATACGAAATTTTAAAATTCGCAACAGGTCATTCTGGTTGTGAAATATCAACTTAAAGGCCATGCAAAGTGCCGCTTATCCATCGTGAAAATTGGCGTAGCCTCTTCAATAATTTTTTACTTATTTAATTCTCTATGAAAAATATGTCAACGATTAAATTTTAAATAATACAAAACAAATGATAAGCTAGGCTGTGTTTCAGTTTTATAGTGATAACAGCTTTCATAAAACTGAAATAGTCAGTGCAGCAGCAGAGTTTTTCTAGCCCTGTTTTGATCAGAACATTGCCTTTGAAAAAAAAAGTTTGGGAAAACAAAATTTATTATTGTTGTAATAAAAAAATAAAAGAAAATGATTATATATAAATTATCTATTTGTCGTTTTTAACTTATTTATTTTTTGTAGAGAATAAAATATATCGTAAAGAATCATTCAAAAATGTATTTATGGACTTTATAGTATAATTTCGTTATAATCATAATTAGTCCAGGGAAATTAGACATTGACCCGGACATTTGAAATATCAAGCTGAAAATTGGTAGAAATGTTGAGAATAGTGTTCTGATTGATATCCCAAAATTCCCCAAAAATCCATCTTGGGGAAAATCCGCCATTTTAAAAAAACCGCCCCCATCATGGATATTTCGAGTTTGAAGCATAGGGACTGAACCGAGCGTCTGAATGTATTCGTTTTTGCGTCAAATTACGTAATTCATGCTGCATTACCTTCCGAAACATTAAAAAGTAATAATTATTGACCAATTGTGGTTCTTGAGAAATAATAATAATTATGAAAATGCGACAAACGAAAATTGATCTAAAATTATTTATAAATGTTATTATAACATATAAAAAAATAATCAAAGAAGACTTCATAACACAAGGCGTGAAATATAGGCATAAGCAGCAATAGAAATACATTATTAAGGGTAAAAGTTAGGTAGCTTGTTTCGTGTTATCACTGGAGCTCGACTGCCTGTTCACTAATCTGCCTGGCCAAAATCTTTGACGGTAATGCAAGATCTGAAGAAATATAACCTGTATTGCGTCAATTTAAGACAAGTAAAACAATGTTCTTTAAATTTTGTAGGTATTTAACGTTTCTACGATAACATGTCTGCCAAAGGTTCAACGTTGTCATCGCTATCCGAGTTAGAGCAGTCCATACGTTTTGTGCAGCCATGTCCTGGGCAGTAGCCGCACATACAAGCGCAAGGAAACCCGTTTCTTCTGCACCTGCATCTCTTCTCGCAAACACAGTTACAGTTGCCGAATATGATATTCAGTACCCGCTCCGGTACTGGTTCTTCTTTAGTTGGAATGGGTGTCAGCTGAACTGCATGAGCCATCCATCCCCACTCTGCTTCCGGTAGGCGATTCCCCATGGCTCAACTCGCACAGTGTTTGGCTATCACGTAGTTCTCCTGCTTGGAAGAATTGTGGGAGACGGTGTACGCAAAGAACACAGTGACCGAGATGGTAAACGGCCTTGCCTACGCTCTAGCTATCCGCGCACATCTTCTGATGCAGCTGTCGTTGGCGATATTCAGGATATACAAGACGCAGACTCTCTTCTCAGCGATCGCTTGAAATGAACACACTCAGACCACACTCTGGAACGACTTCGGTGGATGACGTTTTGTCGTCAGAGAATATCGTCCAGCCAGCAGAGTTGTTCGAAGCAAAGCTGAAAGCCCTCTTTTCATCTGGACGGCTCACTGCGAAGCTGTGGGTGCGATTCTTTTAAGATGGTTGGTATCATGCGTCTGTTTGTCAGAGCTGAACGTTCTGGAGTTTGGGTTCTTCACTTGCTATGTGTCCAAAGAATGATTTCGTATTTCCACTCTGCGGGACATCTCAGCTCGAGGATGTTATGACTCCTTTGGAGTTCCGGCAATTTGTTAAGGAAGGCTGCTTCACTGTCAGGAGATCTGCAAAGTTCTGGTCAGGCATATGGACCGATATAACTATAGAGCAAGTGTTGATGAGAAACATGAAAACGGTGGGTGGGCTCACACATGGACGTGGATTGACGGATAACGTCATTGCTCGATGGGTTTGTGCAATGGCTTCATCTGCACATGTAATCGACGCCACTGAAAGATTTTGTGGAGTCTTCGGCGAAACCTCCGACCAACATATGGAGCTAAGAGAGTCTTCGCAAGTGACAGATAAGGCAGACGTTCGCAAGATGGTAGACTGGCTCCAGTCCCACCATCCTTTTAACGACTCAACGAACCTTCTAATGTTCTTGTCTACCGGTATAGTAGCCGACGATATAGTTAACTGTGATGAGACTCTCTCCCGTGGTTTGCAAGCAAGAAATCAATCACAGGTCAACGATTCAGTAAAGTCCAGTTAAAACGAAACAACAAAATTCATCTAAAACGGCCAAGATCAAAGACACTGTCGTCGAATCAACCCTAACCAACGTTTTCACCGATTGCTGTGTTGTGCGTGACGATGTTGACCTCGAGAAGTACC
>JAFIDM010052509.1:23181-40632 GCA_023159025.1 Thereuonema tuberculata | reverse complement strand
TTAAATAGTCTTTTTGTTTGTTTCCTTGTGTATGTGGTCCACTTTCATTATTATATGGAAATACACATCATGAATAATCTTTAGGATATCTTTAGGAATTTTATGAGCAGTTTAGAAATTTGTAATACTTAAGAAAAACAAATCAAGAACAAGTTATTCAAATTAAAAGCACGATACTTTTGGATAACTTTATTAAGATAAAATTATCTTATCAAAATTAAACAAAAATACTATAAATATAAGATAAAAAGATAAGAGAATTTGATATACAAATAATGGTTTGTACTAAACAGTTCTGTATATATTAATTCCTATATTCAAACGTGTAATTAAAAATTAATTTCTAAACAAAAGTTTTTATTGATTACGTTTGACTTTAAAATACAAGGAAATTTCTATTAGAGCAGAGACTGGTAATTGCACCCACCTTATTTAAAACACTCCATTAATTCCGATAATATTTCGTCCTTCTGGGTGAAGGACTTCTTCAGGTGGTAATAGAGGACAAGAAACTATTCTCGTTCCTCTACATTTCATAAGGATTACAAATAAGAACTAAAAAAAAAACATTTTCGTATACAAGTTAACAATTGAAAACTATTGTATTCACTAGCATAATTATTGATAATTGTAACATTAATAATAATGAAGCTTCATAAATAACAATAATAACAATACTAACATTACTCGTATTACATCATTAATATCGAAAAACTTATTTTGCTATAAATTCTTTAACATATCCAAGTGCTGCACTACTCATTTTAAAAAACATATCCTTATTAATATATAATTTTTGCTATTCATGAAACATGGTTCGATCACGAGTCTTTCCTTTACTTCAGAAATTGTCAAAATTGAATGCGAAATTTCTCAAGAAAATGCAGAGGAAGGAGATAGTTTCTTGTCCTTTGGTACCACCTGAAGAATTCCTTCGCCAAGAAGGATGAAATTTTGTGGGAATTACAGGAGTGTTATTATATAAATAGGATTTCTAGGAGTAAATTATGCTTATTATTATTCTGTAAGAATTGAGTAATTGATGATGAATATACTAAGAATTGTAATTTTTTTTCTGTAATAATTGTACTTATTATTTTATAATAATATGAGTATTTTGAACATACTAACAACACTAGGATGCTAAAAAGACCTTTCTGATAACAATTTTATTTAAATTTTTGTAAATGTAGCCTGAGGAAGCAAATGAAGATATCCTTGCGAAATATCACTTTGTAATTATGATGTCTTATTGAAGTAAAGATGATTTATAAATGATACATAGCTTTTCTGTAATTAAACTTAAAAAAAGTAACTTTCAAAAGCTATTTTATATTATATTTTATTTAATGCGAAATTAGTATTAACGTTTTTCTAATATTACGAAAAAATTAGGGAGTAGGTAATTTTTTATTTCTAAATAGCTTTCAGTAGCTTTAAAAACTTCAATTATATTTTAATTAGTGGAAAAGAAGTATTAATATTTCTCTATCATTCTAAAAAATTAGGGAGTAAGTGAATTTTCATTTCTATAATTAAACTTAAATAAAATAATCAAGAAAAACAATGAACATGCACATATTACGGAACACGCAAAGGATTCGCACCCCCGAGTTGTATTTTTTAATTTTGTTGATTTTCGTTTTGGATTTCTTTGGGGGGAAGTCCCGCTCTTGGGAGCAAGAACCGTGATGGTAACCTCTCGCACCTTCTGAGCCTGTTATCGGTGGAGTTTGGCTGACTGATGAGTCCTAAAAAAGACGAAATGGTCCGTCCTAGACTCTTCACGATGACAGCTCGGGGGTGCGAATCCTTTGCGTGTTCCGTAATTTGTACTTGTTCATTGTCTTCCTTGATTAGTTCACTCCGCACGTTCAAGAATGTTTACTATTAATAAAATAACTTGCTGTAATTAAAAAACATAAATAATATAAATTTAAAATACTTTTTTTCTGTTATATTTTAATTTAATGGAAAATAAGTATTAAAATTTCTGTAACATTCTAAAAAATTAGTGTAAGTGACATTTTTTTATTAAATATAATTTAATTTCAACTCAGTCCTACTAGATAGAACCTGTTTTACAAAAACCTGGTTTGTACAATCTATTTTGTAGATGCTGAATAATATTAATATTTATTAATGTGCAATAATATTACAGATTAAATTATAATAATGAATAATAATATTTCAGGTTAAATTACAAAAATTATACCATAAACAGTTTCATAATATATAAGTGAGTTAAGAATATAATTTTAAGAAAGTATTTAAATTTAATTTTTATAACTCAATTTCAACTTAAATAACTTATTAAATAAGTTAATTAAATAAGTAAGTTAATAAATATTTTATTAACTATTAAATTAATATTAATCTTCCTTTAATATTCTAAACAAGTTAGCAAGTAAGTGACTTTTAATCGCTGTAATTAAACTTTAATTAACTTTAAAAACACATCAAATATATATTTAAAAAAAAAGAAAATGATCCAACTAATTTCTTTAATCCTTTCGCCGAACTTTTTCAAGCACTTGTGATCTCAAGGAAAAACTAATACTATTTAAAGCAATTCGAACCATTTCTTTGATTTCTTTGAAGGAAAAATACAAGTTCAAAACGTGCAGGGGTGCAAAGAACGAATCAGATCAATAGTAAACCATGGTTGGGTCAATCTACTCGAGAGAGAGCGCAATATCTAGACCAAAGTTCTTAGAATAATGATGATTCATAAATAACAATAATAACAATACTAACATTATTTTTCCGAAATTTCGCATTCAATTTTGACAATTGGATCTGGGTTGTGTCGTTATTCCTAACAATGATCTGCCCAGTCAGAAATTCTCCTTTTTTTTATTCCTAAAGGCTCTAATATGTTTAGCCGATCTCTTCTCTCCTTTGAAGTTCTTCCACTACTTCCAAAATAGACGCCCCCATTATCTCTGCAAGTCAGACTATATACAATCCCCATTTCATTTCACATCTTCTCGTTAAGATACATTTGAGCATTAGGATAATATAATGTTCTATTCGTCTATTAGTCTGAGGAAGACCGTTTACTTAGGGCTTCTCGAAACATTTCATTTTATTAAATATTTTTTATATGTATTGTTTTAATCGCCTTATCATTGACTTTTCATATTGTTCATAAGAAATCCTATAATCTTCATTTATCAATAATGCGTCTATAAAAGCCAGCTGGTTTTTTTTTATCTTTTTCAACTGTAAATTTTAAACTAATTTTAATAGTAATAATATAACTATAGAATTTCGAAAACTGTCTCTCTGTTCCTCTTCATATTAATAACATATCACTATATATTATTTCTCAAAGGTGTTTTTGTGTCGGTATGCCATATCTCCCTTAATACTTCATCAAAATCAATGATTGAGACATCATTTTGAAGATTACGTTCCCCGCTACTGACGAAAAAATAAACAAATTGTTTAAAGTTAATTCTTTCGTTAAAAAACTTAATTTTAAAAACCTTTTTATAAAAATGGAGAAACGCTTTAACAGAAGCGGCTTATTTTTCGAAACCGAAACACTGCAGCGTCGTAATTCAAATATATCCTTTTTTGAATAAAAATGCATTTTAAAATGATTTTCCATCGTTTATTTAATAAGAACACATAAAAAAAAATTTTATTTTAATAAAAATTACGATTTATTAGAATAAAAAAACAAAAATTTGTCAATTTCTCATATATTATTTTTTAAAGGTTTTTTTTTTGTTTGTTTGTTTAGTTCCCTTAATACTTCATCAAAATCAAATGATTGAGATATCATTTTGAAGATTACGTTCACCGTTAATGACAAAAAAATAAACAAATTCTTTAAAATTGATGGTTTCGCTAAAAAACTTTATTTAAAAATCTTTTTATAAAAATGTAGAAGGCAATCTGTTCAGTAATGTATTTCTACATTACCATTCGGTGTCTGAATTATGCGAATTATTACAATATACCATGTAAATATTCCAGTACTCTAATATAGCGAATTATTTCAATATACCATACGAATTATTCGCAAGGGTCAACCTTTTTATAAAAATGGAAAAGGCGCCAGCTATTGATAATATGTTTAACTAGCGTACGACAGCTGTTGGATTTGTTTATTATTTCTCAAAGGTGGTTTTTTTGGTGCGAATTATTCGCACGGGTCAACTAGTGAAGATATGAAAATAACATATTTGGAAATTGTGCATCCAAGATATCCTATTTCAGATGTAAGATACTGGACTGAACCATCTGATGATGGACAGGAAACCCGAAATAGGCTGTTTTGGATTCCCGGTATCACAATTTCCAAAACGGATCAGTGAACTCTAGTGAAGTCTTGTGCGCTTTTGATTTATTTCTCATGTAATTGTTTGCATGCACGTTAAATTTTTGTATGATATGTATTTCTTGTTTAACAATTAATCCTTGATATGCTAAGCATTCGATAGCGGGGATTAATTGATTTGCCTTTTTATTCTTTATTTAGATTTTGATATTTTTTAATAAGGAGAGTCGTTATGTTGTTTACTTTTGTTTTCTTTATATGTTTTCTGAGTTCACTGAGATGTAAGATACTGGGCGGATCCAACTAACGATGGTCAGGAAACCTGAAATAGGCTATCTTGGATTCCCGGTATCACAATTTCCAAAAACAGATCAGTGAACTTTTAGTCTTTTGCGTTTTTGATTTACTTCCCATGTAAATATTTTTAAATTTAGATATTAATTTTAAATTTTAAATTTTTTATTCCCATGTTTTTCTTTTTTTATTAGGACCGAAATCATGATTTTTTTGCAAGAAACAGCGGAAACGCTTACTTTTTGGCCATCATTATAATTGCACCTTTCAGCACAAGACTTTCAATCTGATTAACCACTGACACCAACACAGAAAAAAATCTTAATAGAAAAAAAAATACTACTCTAAGCATTTACATTGAATACCATTGAATTGAACATTTAAAAATTTTAAAAATTAAAAAAAATAAATAAATAAAAAAAAAGATTATCCTTTATTTAAATTTTTATTAGTTTAACCATTAGTTTCATTGCATGTAAACAATAAAAAGCAAAGTAAAATTCTAATAAACATTTAAAATAGAAAAAATAACGATTCTTTATATCCAATGTTTGCTGTAATAATTCTGATGTTTGTTCTATCGATATATTCTACGAATTTGTAATATATTGTAATTATCCTAATTGCCAATTCTGATCTTTTTTGCAATGTATTATTTCTCAACTACTCAAAATTAAATTGCACAATTATAGCAAGAAAAAAATTTTGAAGTTTATCTTAGAAATTAATTCTAAGTAGATTCATTAAATATTAAGAACATCCTTGATTGGTCAAATTATGAAAGAAAACATAATACGAGAAGAGCAAAAAGATAAATACTTAGGAACATAAAATGGTTATTTAGAACAAAGATTCAACTTCTTGTTTTAAAACTCGTTAATTTAAAAAAAGATCAAGATGTGCGCAGTTAAAAAAATATACAATAAAAAATAAAACAGCCACTACATGCGGGGTAAATTCTTTTGCAATTTTTCTTCGTCTGTTACACGGAGCAAAAACCGAAGATGTTTTATTTATTGTGTCTTTAACTGTTCACGTCTTAGACCATTTTTAAATCAGAAGAAAGATTGTTTCATGTAGAAAGCAGAAAAAGCTTTTTAGACACATTCCGCTACACCGATTTCTTTGCTACACTGATGTAAATGGCTAAATCTAAACTCTTAATGTACAAACAATGAAATAAAAGAAATTTTCATATTTCTTTCAAATTAAAACATGATAATAATTGGCAGTGTAGCATTGTTGCAATTGCCGATACTTAATTTAGTTTTCTTTCTATTAAATTATAATCTGAATCTCATCTTATCATTACTATATAAAGCATAAATTAGAATATCAAATATTATAAGCTTAAATTAGAATTTCAAATAGATTTAGCTTAATGTAGAGTTTCAACATTCTTCTTCCTGTATGTTTAGGTTTTAGATTTCAGCTTTCGGTGAAAGTGTGAGCCTGTTTTTTGGAAGGTTGTGGAACAAAACTTAATGATATATGATGCAATGTGGGTGTGAACAAATTCTTCCAGCTGCTGGCAATTATGACTTTCTATAAACAGCATTTGATATCACTGTTTGTATAGTTTTGGAAGGGGGGGTCAGCTTGGTCTCCGTTGTTAACCAAAAAAAGGAAAGAAACAATAGTCTTGTTTCTCAAATGGAGAAGGAGTTAGAATGAATTTTTCCTTTATATCTATCAAGAATTTTTTCCAGTTTCATATGCATGGCAACCGTCTTTGCCTATGTTGCATCATATTAAACATACTTATTCTTATTTAATAACATTTAAACTAAAAGAGAAACCAAAAGCCGTATAGGAATCTTGGCAGAAAAAGAAAAAAATAAGATATTTTTATTAATTTTTACTTTTCTCAAAGAACATCTACAATTAAAAACGAAACAAGTAGCCTTTTAAAAATAAAAATAAAATGACAGAAAGATTGAAATTCAATTAATATGCCAAGTTCATGCTACCATACTACAAATCCTTAAAAAGAGGGAGAGGGGTTAAGGGGCAGTCTGTACAGACATAGCACAGACGCAGTAGCTACCGATTTGGATCACTATCACAATAGTTCCCAAATGGGAGCTAATAACAGAAAGATGGAAATTCAGTTGGCTTGCCATGTTCATCTATACCTGGTGATCTCAGGCAATCATACTTCAAATTATGATTTGAAATATTAAGACATTTTAATCTGAATTTAATCTCATCTTACGTTATGAAAGTTTTAATCTCACTATTTAATTTTCTTCGTATTTGATTAGAAAAAAATCAATAAGAAATCACCAAACACATAAAAAATTGTTAAAAATCTTGATCATAAATTTTTATAACAATTTTTGGTGTGCTTTGTGATGTCTTATTCAATTCAATGCAATTTTAACACACGTTAAACTTTTATTTGAGTAGACTAGAAAAAGAGTCATGAATAGGCAATAATTAAGAGATGAATTATTTCCTTTTTCTCATCAGAATACCACTGCTTTTAGCCAAGACCTCGGATCTGTCGGACCACTGATACATGACACAAGCAACGACAAACAACATAGAAATTTTTTTATATAATGGAATGCTGTAATCTAAATCTTTTATTGGAAAATATTGAAGTTAAAATGAAAAACTTAGGAAACTAAGAAAAAAGTTATTTTTCTTTATATGAACTAAATTTTCGTGATGTTAATCACTGTATTCTAATTCATGAACTTCAAGAAAACAAAATATTAAGTTGAAAGGAGTAGATTCTGGCCACCACACACAATTCTAATTAAATACGTAAATGTAAATACAACAAAATGCGAGTAATTTCACGATGGTCTGCATCTCGTTCTCAAGTGGAGAAATGAATAACGTATTTCAAAAATAAGAAAATTCGGTTCAACGGACATGTGACCTGGACGGAAACATGTAGGGTTCAGAGGTGTTGGGCAGTAGACTCTTAGGCATGAACTAAAAAGAGGCGTGTTTAGAGGGGAAATTTTAAGTTTTAGCATGAGAGAACAAAATAAAAATTAAGTGCAAAATAAACAAAACTTGAGTCAGAAAACAAAGATGAGATAAAAGTTGGGAATAAAATTGAAAACGAATTAAAGATGACAAAAGTAGCAATTACTTTGAAAAGCAAGTACAGAGTTAAAGTGAATAAAAAGGAGCAAGGTACTTGGCTGACGGGGTTGGAATTATTTGTGGAATCCATATTGGTGAATAGTGAAAAGCGATAAGTTGTTGTTGTAACACAACTTATCGGTGATAATAAAAAAGGTTTCTTTGCATTTACGTTTGAAGTGGTTTTTCTCCCGACAAATGATTGTGGGATTGTGGAGGTCGAGAGAATGCTTATTATCACGAATATGAAAGAAGGTTAAATAATTCGAATCGCTATTATTAACGACTGTGAAATGTTGGGCAACACGGTTTTTTAACTGTTGGCATGTTTCCCCGACATAACAGCAAGGATTTTGCCTGCATGAAATAGCATTGACTACGCCTGTGGAATTGATGCCTGGTCATCATATTGATCCCGGGATAGTAATAGGTTAATGGGTTAAGAAATGGGGGAGTTAAGACCTCGAAGAATGCTTTTAAGAGCTGGAAAAATGAAGGGATGGTAGAGGACTGATAAATAAATTTTTTTTTCGAATTTTAACCATTTTCATAATATGCTATTCTTAAATTGTTCAAATAAATTTCATAATTGTTGCAAGAAACTATTTTCTTAAATCAGTTATGCAAATATTTTATGAACAGATTCATCTTATTCAGTTATTAAGAACATTCTTCCCCGCCCAAATGGACGACAACATAAACAGGTGAAAAATAGACAGAAAGTTTCTTTTCGTAACCATTGAGGCTGTGCCATAGGAATGGGAGACCCAGTCTTCAACATTTAAGAGAACTTTCTCTGCCAAACTGAAGCTAAATTTGAAAGTTAAACTTTCATAATCCTGACATAAAAGAAATTAAAACGGAATTTTCATATTTTATTTCCCCGTAAAAATTATATAACTTGTGAACTTTCATTTTAGATTGTTTTCTAAATCAGATCAGAAAAAAATTAAATGTAACGTTATTGGAACTGTCAAGCCTTCCTTATTCATGTAATCATAAGCTGAATCTCAAGTTATCTTTAACAATGTGATCAGTGAAAATGAGAATTTCGCTTTTTTCTTCTTGCACTAGTTTCAAATATTTGATTTCAGCATTCAATGGAAAATGAGGGCCTGCATTTAGAAGGCAGTGGCAGAGAAGATAATGAGAAAAGAGAGGAGAAATTGCTAGCGTGAGAATGTAATTCGAGAAGTTGCTAGTTTTTCAAAAACGAATAAAACATATATTTTATGTAAAGAAATGAGATCGAGAGCAACAATTTAACTTAAAGCTGTATGACGTAAATGAAAGCAGGTTAATGATTAAATAAGAATCGTATCTTGCTCTTTCAATCTTATCAAACTGACTGAAGACCTGTACTTGGACTTCCTTTCTCTAAACCAGCGATTCTCAACCTGTGGGGCGCGCCCCCCCAGGGGGGCGTGATAAAACTAGAGGGGGGGTGCGAGTATATCGAGAAAAAATCTTATTAAAAACTAGGTTTGGAGGTTTTTTTTTGAACAGATTCAATTTATTTGCGTCTTCCTTTTCAGTTTAGAAAAAAAGTAGTGTAGGGGGGGGGGGGGGCGCGATGAGAATTGTGATTGAAAATTAGGTCGCAAGTACTAAAAGGTTGAGAAACACTGCTCCAAACCCTTGAGGGAAGATCCGTTATCTGCTTATAATCGCAAGATCTCTTTAAATACATCAGCATGGAAGCTGACTGCTGACGTCTCTGCATCCACAGGAGAAGGTAAGGAAGTAAAGTGGTTTCTTGTATCTTAAAGCAAGACGACTAGCTCAATAGAACACTTAGACTTTCTTTCAAAGAAAGAAATGAATTGGTATCCAAATCAGTTGTGCTGGATTTAAAGAGAGTAGGGCAATGTTCCGCTCCCTAATGAATTTCGATTTAGTTTCCGTAGTGATTTTCAACGACCATTGAGTTAATATTTAACTCGATTTTCATTTTCTGTTGCTAATTTTAAAGACAATTTATGAAGTCCTTATGGTTATGAACTAAATATCATAAATAAAATAGAGGAAATAAAAATCCTTAAAAATATACTTAACATTTTTAATTCGTGAACATGGAGAACTGTTAGATACATTGCGGTCAGTCATCCTTCGTCAGTCTATTCAGTGCGATTGCGCTGCCTTTCTAACACTTTACTGTATAGTAAAGTTCATCGTTAATGGTAGAGGTTGTAACGATAATAAATGATTCCTTTATGAAAAATTCTCTTTTGATTTCTTTCCTTTACTGCTACTTTCACCTCATTGAATAATGGTTTGTGCCCGGACGTATTTACTGTCCAGGTACAAACCATTATTCAATCAAGTACGTATTAAGGAAGGCAGCGCAATTGCACTGAATACGCTGACGAAAGCTAACAGACAACAACTTATCTACCAATTGAATCCCGGAATTCAAGACGGGCCCAAGTCCATGAAACAAAACTTGTGGGAAGTTGGATCAGAAGTTCGGTCTCTTGTATTCCGCAGCATGTTACTGTGATTTTTCGCAACACTTTACTGTGGTTACGTATTGGTGTAGGGCCTCTCTTTTTGTACATAGATGCGCAGTATCGGAAACAATGATATGGCACCCATAATTCAATTTCAATAAAACTTGGAGTTGGGCCCTCTTGGATTCCGGGATAAAATTGTACACATTGACAAATAAAAAAAATAGTTTTAAGGATTCTTATGTCTATTTTTTAATTATGTCATTTATCTATTGAACTTTCTGTTACACAGTTTACTACGAAAAAATACTCATTATTAATAAAAGTATTCCATTTTTAGAGCTGCATTCTGTACGCACTCTTAAAATAATAATTGTGGGAGCAACAAAACTAGAGCTTCGAATGCCTTTTGGCTGATATGGAAATCATTAAATTTCTATTACAAAGAAGGCAACGAGCGTTTCCGAATTTAATCAGAATGGAACATTCTGGAGCAAATATATGGAGTAGCGTCACACTGATAGATAAATCTCACTATTCTTCTGTTTCGTTAGGTTAAGGAGACGGTGAAGAATCCTTTACAATATCTGCAATTCAACGAGTTAGAGAGAGATCACGCCATTGATTTAAGAGAAACTTGGGATGATCATGCATATGTGTCAACCATCATCTTGATTGCAGCCAAGAAACAATCAGATGATTGTAGCAGTGCGATCAAGAAGGCATATAATCACCACGAATGATTTGGACTTCCCAGGAAATCAACTGTTCGAGGGTTTTAGGAGATCATAATATGACAACAATGGCTTCCCTATCCTCCCTCTACAGGCACATAACTTTCATTATGCAGCTGTCAATGGAGAACAAAGTGCACCCGTTAGGGGAGGTCCATTGAGATAGTTGTTCTGATAGAAAACAAATGAAAATAAAAATAATCATTCCGGCATCACAAATTCAAGTTTGCTAATGAAGATACTGACATAAAATAGATGAAGAAATGATTTAGTAAAGCTTACAGCGAAATATTCAGATGATGATTTCATAGAGTAACTGCACAACATATGCCGATAAATAGAAACTGACAGCAAAATGTTTACTGCCTTTTTGCTAGGAGCACCTCTGTTGTCGTTAGACATTAATATGCTAACATTTAAAAAATTTTAAAAATTCAATTTTTAAATATTTTTGTCGATAATGCAAAAATTGTTCGCTTTCATGCAGTCGCTCCCACGGAGCTCGTTAGCTCGCGAGCACTCACACATTGACGCCTAGAGTAGCGGACTTCTCGGAATCGTCACTAGGGTTCCGAGTTGCGGTGGCGGGAGCTGAATTTCATATTGAACAAGTTTAGTCTTGCGTAAAGGGCTAAACATACATCTCCGTCTTCTGTTATGTTTCCATAATGCAATTGCTTTAGTGCCGTAGTTAGATATTCAGGGTCACCAGAATTGAGTCTCGTAAGACGTAATGAAGATCTTGAAATCGACGAACATAGCCATTATATTTACATAACATATGTTCGTCGATCCGGGAAATAATTAGAAAGCGGTGAGTCTTTTGCTTCAATCGGGCGTTTATATGATATAAACAGATCTACGATATGTTCAATTTTGAAAAACAAGAATAAGATTAAGGAATACGTTCAAAATTGTGGAAATATATCTTCAAAGATTGTTTCCAAAAGACACAGCATAGTGATAGATGAAATGGAAAGACCTTTGTCATCTTGGATTGATGATCAACATCAAAACGATGTCCCTCTGAGTTTT
This sequence comes from Thereuonema tuberculata, assembly GCA_023159025.1. NCBI lineage: Eukaryota > Metazoa > Arthropoda > Chilopoda > Scutigeromorpha > Scutigeridae > Thereuonema > Thereuonema tuberculata. Next base: position 28,726 of record JAFIDM010052509.1, on the reverse strand, counting down.
TCAATTATTCAAGCTAAGACTCTTAGTTTGCATGAAGATTGGAAGACTAGATTAAAAGAAGAATCTAACATGGTGTTTCAAGCAAGTAATGGCTGGTTCAACAAACTTGAAATGAGTTATTCTTTACATAATACTAAATTCACTGGAGAATCGGTTGATGCAGATAAAGAAGCTGCAAAAGAATTTATTTCCTCATTGTCCAAAATTATTGTAGAAGGAGAATATACTCCTAGCCAAACATTCAATGTAGACGAGACAGATTTATTTTGGAAAAAAATGCCTAATGGTACATTCTTATCAAAGAAAGAAACAGTTGCCTTTGGATATACGCCTTCTAAAAACCGATTGACATTGCTTCTTGGTGGAAACTTAGCTGGTGATTTAAAATTGAAGTGAATGTTAGTTTATCAAGCAGAAAATCCCAAAGCATTAAAATGGAAAGATAAAGAATTGCTTCCAGTCATTTGGAAATCAAATAGAAAAGCCTGGGTTACTGCAATAATATTTAAAGATTGGTTCACTTTTCATTTCGCGCCGACAGTTGTATCTTAACATTGTAAAGATAAAAATTTACAATCTAAATCATTATTAATCTTAGACAATGCTATAGGACACCCCAAATCTCTGCAGAATTTATACCTGGAAATCAATGTTGTGTTTTTTCCTCCCAGTACCATAAGCGAAATACAGTCCATGAACTAAACAGTGATTGCTACGTTTAAACGATATTATAATAGGACAATAATGAATTAGGCCATTTAGGCAACTGACGGGGAAGATGGACCTATATTAAGAGATTTTTGGAAGAACTACAATATATGGAATGTAATAAACGGTATTAGAGACTCATGGGCTGAAATAACAGAGTCAACAATGAGTGGTTCCTGGAAACAATAATTTTGAAGAAAATCCGTATTAGGGGATAGTTAAGAACTAGATAGATTCTGATTTTTTTCAAGACGCAATTAGACACTTAATATTTAAAAGAAATATCTTTTATTAAAAGTATTTGAATACTTGAGATTCAAGATTGTATATCTTAGAATTTCATTCAGAAATAAAATAATTAAAAGTTCTTTAGTTATTGAAATAGTTCTGGATAAAGTCTATAACTGGAAACAGGTTGAATATTCACACACTCGTTGAATTCAATTCGCTGATTTCTTCGTAAAATAAATATCAGCTCAGCGATATTTATTTTTCCTCTTCTTAAGTGGAACTGGATAAAAATCATTAACAATTGAAGACAGGAAAAAATTTTCTTCCACACTAATCACTTTGGAGCACTGAAACGAAATGTTAATATGCACTTAATTTAATTTGAATTTATCACTGTATTTCAAATTCATTTCGCACTGAATCACTAAAATAACACTTCTTAGATATTGCTGCTACTCTTGATAATTACGACAATCAAACCTTTTAATTATCGTGCTGATTTAAGTCTTTAATCGTTGTCTTCTGTTAAGTTTAATTTCCTTTAATAACTAATTCTTCTCGAATAATTAGCTTTGAATTTATTCGCTAAATAAATGTCTTTATGTTCTGTGGATCAAAGGAATAAGCCGGCACACCTGATTAAATTAAACTAAATTTAATAACTAAATAAAATTATAGTACAACCCGATTTCGGTTACATTCTAACCATCTTCAAGTACATGGAAGTGACAAGTTGTGGAAGTATTTATACAAAATGGCTATGATGGAAATTTTTCTTGCGGAAGTAATTAGCATACGATGACGTCTTGAATGGCTCAGCTCCACCTAGAGGGATTAGGCTGAAGTTCCTTGTGTTAATAAGTCTCATGTACTTGCTGAATAAACGTTGCTCACATACTTGATTAACAATCCAAAAATTAAAAACCTGAAAACTAAACAATCGAATCAGGTAGACAGAAAATAAAGTGACAGAATAAATGAATAGCAATAAAATTAAAATTAAAATTTAACGGCAGTAAAAAAAAATAAATAATAATTTATGCATAAAATAAAATAAACTAAACTAAAATAACATGAAATTCTAAGTAAAGCAATCAAGTGGAATGAATTGAGATAAAATTGAAAAGTAAATTAATTAAAATTAACAATGATCAACATTGATTATACAAGAATTTATATTATTCTATAAATTTATACAAATTCCACTAAAATCGGGATAAAGTTAAAATAGAATAAGTAGATTTATAGAACATTGATTTTAAAAAAGATTATATTATTATTTATAATCATATAAAGTTCTATTAAAAACAGGAATGAATTTAATGAAAGAATAAAATATATAACACTGATCTTCCAAAAATTTTTTTTTTTTTTGATTATGTTATATTTATATAAAATTCTACTAAAGTCTAAGATAAATTTAAAGTAAATGAAAGAACGTATTGATCTATAGAATTTTATAAATAAAAATTTTATACTAAAATGAAAGAATGAAACTGTAGGTCTAAAATAACAAAGAAATATCAGTATCATGAAAACTTGGATCCTGCCATATTACGAGATCCTGAAGAACCAATATGTTTTAACCAATTATTATTGTTATACAAATTAGAAATTATGTAAATTAACTACCAATATAAATTACTAGGATTGTATAATACAGAGAAGCATGAAATTGGAAGTGACTAGACCTACCAATTGCGTTAATTATTTATTTATTTTTTATATTTTTTTTTTATTTGGGATTCTTTTGTGAATATCATATTCAGTCATGGAGGGTACTGTTAAATAAGTATTATAAGCATTGGGAGTGCACAAGATCATCAACGTTTCCATACATTTTCTTTGGAATTGTTTATTATATTTAATCAAAACCGTAGAGTTTTCAAAGAGAATGTGATGCTGCTGTTCTATTGAATGTTTATACGTTAAATATTCCTTATTGCGTGCCTTGTACGCCCTTTCGTGGTCTCCCACTCGCTTTGCTAAAGATCTTCCCGTTTCGCCTAGGTAAATACACGAGTGGTCCTTGCAAGGGATGGAATACACCAATCCTGTGGCTTCCTCTTCAGGAACAGTTGTTGGGACAGCTAGCATTCTCCCAATGGTATTGTTGGCCGGCGATGTGATCGTGATCCGGTATGGCGCACAAATACGTTTTAGTTTTGTAAACAAACTAGAGTGATACGTGATGGATACAAAATGTTGTCTAGGTTTAGGGTCCGAGGATGGAATATTATTATAGCACTTATTAATGACCCTTTTATAATGCATTTGAATAAAATCAGCTGGGTAACCACTGCTCATTAGTAGACTTTTTATTATACTTAATTCAGAAATAAAAGCTCTTTCAGTGCTTTCAGTGCTTTCAGTGCTCTTTCAATGCTAATGGCCTCCGCCATTATAGCTGAGATAGTTATGATGTATATTGAGGACTCAGCGCTGCTGTTACTTGATATAGGACAAGTTAATATTCCATTCTATGATAGATACGTAGACGACATTATTTGTTATGCCAAAGAGGATATAATTTTGGGCATAATGGACATTTTTGCTCAGATTCACCCTAATATTCAGTTTGACATTGAAATGGAAACTAATAACAACATTCCATTTCTTGACGTCATGATTACACGATCAGATTTCGGCTTTCACACCAGCGTATATAGTAAGCCTTCGCACTCGGGCATAATTATGAATTTCGGCTCTTACATTCCTCTGGCCGTCAAAATTAACCTTATCTCAATGTTCGTCCGGAGAGCTTTCCGTTTATCAAGGCGTACAAGGCACGCAATAAGGAATATTTAACGTTTAACCATTCAATAGAACAGCAGCATCACATTCTCTTTGAAAAAGGTTTTGATTAAATGTAATAAACAATTCCAAAGAAAATGTATGGAAACGTTGATGATCTTGTGCACTCCCAATGCTTATAATACTTATTTAACAGTACCCTCATGAGCCCTTATTATCCTTATTGAAATAAATTACCACTGAATTATCATAATTAATAACTTTTGTTCTTGGTGATCCCACAAGATTAACATTGATTCTAATATTAGAGCCATTTAAATTAAAATTTAAAAATCCAGAAATAGAATTTAGAGTAGCAAACCAAGAGTTTTGACTGACTGAATTTATTATTAGGGAAATGAAAAATCATAATTAATAGCATGTACATTTGATGTACCTGTTTAAATAAATATCAAGAAAATGTTATCATTTAAAATTAAACTATTTAACATAAGTATTTTAGTGGAAACGTATGTTACCTCAGCATAACTTAGCTAATCTTCTTTACAATATTTGGTTTTCCACAAAGGAGAGAGAGGAATAAAACGAGTTCTCATCAGATAGAGCAGATTGTGTTCACAGGCTGCAGATAGATAAAAAAAAAACAAAAGGGACTAGCACTAGTTGTCAAAGATAAACATAAACATTAACTAGGAAAATAAAATGATTATTATATAATAATATTACAAACAAAGAATTTAATTTTTGTTGATGGATCGTTGAACAAGTTTTTAAAATTTTAACTTGGAAACAAAATATTTTTGTACGAAAATATTCACAAAATTCAGAAATACCAAAAGCAGAGATTTTATTGGATTAAAGAAACAAGAAATCAATCCAAATAAAAAAAATTAATGGTGAATATTGATACTTCGTTATAAACTTCTCATTCAAACAACTTTTATTCAATTAGAAGTTTATAACAAAATTTAAAAAATTACAACTCGTCTTTTTCATTAACTTATTGCCATAGAAACCAAATGAAATCTATTCAAATTCACACAGATAATGCAAATATAATTAAATATTACACATATCTCAAGATATCAACAAAAATTTAATATATATTTTCGGTTAAAATAATATAAAACAACCAATGGTGGATTTCATGCTCAATTAAATTATTCTACAGAGTAACAAATTTTAAAATTTAGGTTAACTTAATATTTGAAGATAACACATTTTCATTATTTTTATGAAAACTTTTAAATTGTTTTTCTGGTTTATTTTTGATAATTGTGTTTTCCAATTATAAATTCAAATTTAACATATATCAGTGCCATACACAGTGGAAGAAGAGAATTAGAAGAAGCAAACAAATACAGGAAAGAAAGAAATGAAACATTCATTTCGCGCCTGGATTCGAACTCGTATTCCAATTCATCTGGGGATAAATGTTTCAGATTACGGTGGATAAGAGTTATGATAAGAAATGTAGTACCAATAATTATACAAAGCCGCGTGGAAAGCCGCCCTCTACTCCTCTAGACGACCTCGGAACGAATTAAATGAAGCCTCGTGGCAGTGTTTTAGAAATTTTTCGACGCATGTAACTTCTACAGGGAGATCTACGATTCACGTTGTCCTCTGTCAACGGGGATCGGGTTTCTTTCTCGACATTAAAGACAAAGAACGTGAGGACCATCAGACTCCTACTTCAATGCTGATGGTTGGGAATCGTTTGTATCTGTATTGGCAACCGCGGACACTGAACCCATGATTGATGATGATGATCCAAATTATCCACTAAATTCCAGAATTCCTATAATTATAGTAACTATGTACAAATAACATCAAGTGGAAACTCTGTGAA